>JAQQSK010004413.1:0-103085 GCA_028658325.1 Potorous gilbertii
TAAAAATGTGAACTGGACAACAAAAATTTCTAGAAGAGCGCAAAAAGGATTTTTAAAATCAAATAAGAGAGGGGAAAAAATGAATGATGCAAGAAAATGATGAGAAGAAAGTCGACAGTTTGATAAAGGAGGCACAAAAAATAATGAAAAAAAATAACACCTTAAAAACTAAAATTGACCAAATGGGAAAAGAGGTACAAAAGTTCATTAAAACGTAAGAGTTGGGTCCACTGGAAGCTAATGACTCCATAAGACATTAAGAAACAATAAAACAAAATCAAAAGAATGAAAAAGTAGAAGAGTGTGTGAGGTATCTCCTTGGAAAAACAACTAACCTGGAAAATAGAACAAGGAGACAATTTAATAATTGGACTATCTGAAAGACACAAATAAAAGAAAAGAGCCTAGATATCATATTTCAAGAAATAATCAAGGAAAACTTCCCTGGTATCAGAAATCCAGAGGATAAAATAGAAACTGAAAGAACCCACTTCCATCCTGAAAGATACCCCAAAAGGAAAATAAGCAGGAATATTATAGCCAAATCCCAGAGCTCTCAAATCAAGGAGAAAATATTACAAGCAGCCAAAAGTAAAAAAAAAAAATCAAATATTATGTAGCCATAGTCAGTATAACATGAGACTTGGCAGCTTCCACATTAAAAGAGCAGAAGAACTTACAATATGATATTCTGAAAGACAAAGGAGCTTGGATTACAACCAACAACCTACCCAGCAAAACTGAGTACTTTCCTTAGGAGAATAAATGAACATTCAATGACACAGAAGACTTTCAAGTACTTCTGATGAAAAGACCAGAAATGAATGGAAAATCTGACTTTCAAAACAAGATGCATAAAAAGGTAAACATGAAAGAGAAATCATAAGGGACTATTTAACAAAGTTAATATATTTACATCCCTGTGTGGGAAGATGATACTTGTAAATCCAAAGAACTTTATCATTATTAGAGTAATTAGGAGGTATACAAACATTCAGAGGGCTTGTGAGTGTGTTATATTGGGATGATTTCCTCTCCCAAAAATATCAAGATGAGAAAAAAGAATGTGCTAGAAAAAGGAAGTGAGAGGAAGAACAAGAAAAATTATCTCACATAGAAGAGGCATGCAAGAAACAGCTTTTACAATAAGGGGGAAGATGGAGAAGTCATGAGCAACGCTTGAACCTTACTTTCATTAGAATTGGCTCAAAAAGAGAATAACTTACACACTCAGTTGGATAAAGAAATCTATCTTATCCAATAGGGAAGTGTGAGGGCAATGGGATAAGAAGAGAGGGGGCTAATAGAAGGAAGGGTGGATTAAGGAAAGCAGAGGACAGAAACAAAATACTTTTGAAGGACAAAGAGAGAGAGAGGATAAACAGGGGGAACAGAAGATGGAGGGAGATACACAATAACCAACTGTAAATGTGAATGGGATGATTTCATCCATAAAACAGAAATGGGTAGCAGAGTAGATTAGAAACCAGAATCCAACAATATGATGTTTACAAGAAACACACTTGAAACAAAGGGAGTTAAAATAAGGGGCTGAAACAGAATCTATTATGAGGTTAAAAAAAGTTAAGGTTAAAAAAAGGGCAGTGGTAGTAATTATGATCTCATACAAAGTAAATGCAAAACCAGATCTCATTAAAAGAGATAAGCAGGAAAATTACATTTTGCCTAAATGTATCATAGGCAATAAAGTAATATCAGTACTAATCATATATACACCAAATGGCATAGCATTCAAATTCTTAAAGGAAAAGAAGCTACAAGAGGACACAGGAGACAAAACCATACTAATGGGGGATCTCAACTTTCCCCTCTCAGAATTGGACAAATCTAACCATAAAATAATAAAGAATGAAGCCAAGGAAATGAATAGAAGCTTAGAAAGGTTAGATAAGTGAAAACTGAAAAAAAAAATGGAAAGGAGCATACTTTTTTCTCAACTGTATATGGCACTTTCATAAACATTAATCACATATTAGGGAATAAAAACCTCATAACCAAATGCAGAAAAACAGAAACATTAAATGTATCCTTTTCAGACCATAAAGCAATAAAAATTACATTCAAGAAAGGGCCATGGAAACATAGACTAAAAATTCCCTGGAAACTAAATAATCTAATCCTAAAGAATGAGTGGGTCAAAGAACAAATCAGAGAAATAATCAATAATTTCACTAAAGAGGATGAAAACAATGAGACAATATGCCAAAGTTTATGGGATGCAGTCAAAGAATACCCAGGGGAAAATTTATATCTCTAAATACTTACATAAATAAAAAGAGATAGAGCAGATCCACAAACAGAACATGCAGTTAAAAAAAACCTAGAAAAAGAATAAATTAAAAATCCTCTAATAAATATCAATTTGGAAATCCTGAGAATCAAAGGAGAGATGAATAAAATTTCAAGTAAGAAAACTAAGAGCTGGGTTTCTTTTTCTTTTTTAAAGAAAATTTATTTAGTGTTGTATTTTTCCCCAGTTACACATAAAAACATTTTTAACATTCTTTTTAAAAACTGAGTTCCAAATTCTCTCCCTTTCTCCCTCCCCATCCTACCCTCCCACTGAGAAGGGAAGTAATTCAATATAGGTTATACATATGTAATTATGCAAAACGTTTCCATAATAGTCATGTTGTGAAAGAAAATATAAACCAAAAAAACCCACCAAAATCCTCAAGAAAAATAAAAGAAGTTTAAAAAGTATACTTTAATCTGCTTTCTGACACCATCTGCTCTTTCTCTGGGGATAGATAGCATTTTTCATCATGATTCCTTTGGGATTTTCTTGGATTACTGTGTTGCTGAGAACAGCTAAGTCATTCACAGCTGATGTTACAATATTGTTGTTACTTTGTGTACAGTACATGTTACTTTGTATCACCTCATGGAAGTCTTTCCAGGTTTTTCTGAGAGTACCCTGTTTATCATGTCATATAGCACAAAAGTATCCTGTCATAATCACATACCACTCCCCAACTGATGAGCATCCCCTCAATTTCCAATTCTTTGCCACCAGAAAAGAGCTACTATAGGTATTTCTGTACATATAGGTCCTCACTCCCTTTTAATCTCTTTTGAGATACAGATTTAGTATTGCTAGGTTAAAGGGTATGCATGGTTTTAGAGTCCTTTGGGTAGTTTCAATTTGTTCTATAGAATGGTTGACTCAGTTCACAACTCCATCTAATAGTGCATTAATGTCTCATTTTCCCCACATCTCCTCCACCATTTGTCATTTTCCTTTTCTGTCCCATTAGCCACTTAGGTATGAGGCACTAACTCAAAATTGTTTTAATTTGCATTTCTCCAATCAGTAGTGAGTTAGTCATTTTTTCATATGGCTATAGATAGCTTTGATTACTTCATCTGAAAACTTCATATCTTTTGGTCATTTATCAGTTGGAGAATGACTCTTATTTTTATAAATTTGACTCAGTTCTCTGTATGCTTGAGAAATGAGGCCTTTATCAGAGAAACTTGTGTAATGGTGATTTAAATGGGAAAATCTTTCCCATTCATTAATAGGCCCATGTGACCTACTTAAATCACATGGAAGCTTGTTACATCTGGTGAGAGAAGCTTGCTGAACAGGTGAAAGAGGAAGGGTGGAGAAGAGCTGGGAGCAAGTTAGTCAGTCTAGTCAAGGCTGGAAAGGCAGGCACAGTTTCTTAGGCTCAAGAGTTTGTGAGAAGGTCCCAGCAAGCGGCAGGGAGGCTTTGCCTCTGGTAGTTTTAATCTGTATTGACTTCTTGACTATTGTGACTGATTTGGCTTTCTGGTCTGAATAAATGTTTTTCTTCTGCCTTTTGTTCAGTGTCTGTTATCCTTTGTAATTGAGATCTATGCTGGCATATTCATAGTCACCACCCGTGCTGTGAATATTGCCATGGCAATACAACTTTCTTTAAGACTTTTTTCACATTTATCCCTCTGTCCTATTCTACCCCACCCCACCCACACTGTTTTTTCTATTTTTTCTCTCCTTTCACCCTGTTTCCTACCCCTCCCCTCAATCTGCCCTCTGTTATATCCCCCTACCTTCTCTTATCTCCTTCCCCTCCTGCTTTTCTGTAAGGTAAGATAGATTTTTATACCCAATTGAGTGTGTATGTTGTTCCCTCTCTGAGCCAACATCTTCCCCCTTCCTTTCCACCACTTGCCTCTTTTATGTTAAGAAAATTTATGCCATTCTACTTCTCCCTTTCCCTTCCAATTCTTTAATGGAGAAACTGCTAAATATTGTGTTATCCTAAGATTCACGCCACAATACTTGAATTATTTCTTTCTAGTTGCTTGCAATGTTTTCTCCTTGACCTGGGAGCTCTGGAATTTGGCTATAATATTCCTGGGAGTTTTCATTTTGGGATGTTTCAGGAGGTAATTGGTAAATTCTTTCAATTTCTATTTTACCCTCTGGTTCTAGAAATATCTGAGCAGTTTTCCTTGATAATTTCTTGAAAGATGATGTCGTCTCTTTTTTTGATAATGACTTTTAAGTACTCCAATCATTTTTAAATTATCTCTCCTGGATCTATTTTCCAGGTCTGTTCTTTTTCCAGTGAAATATTTAATTGTCTTCTGTTTTTTCATTATTTTGTTTTGTTTTATTGTTTCCCAATTTCTCATAGAGTCGTTAAGCTTCCATTTACTCAATTCTAATTTTGAAGCAATTATTTTCTTCAGTGAGCTTTTATACCTCCTTTCCCATTTGGCCAATTCTATTTTTTTAAGGAGTTTTTTTCCTTCAGTAAATTTTTGTGCCTCTTTACCATTTGGCCTATTCTGTTTCTCAGGGTGTTATTTTTCTTAGTATTTTTTCTCCTTTACCAAGATGTTGGTAATAATTTTTCATGATTTTCTTGCATCACTCTCATTTCTCTTCCCAATTTTTCCTTTACTTCTCTTATTTGATTTTCAAAATCCTTTTTGAGCTCCTCCATGGCCTGAGACCAATTCCTATTTTCTTGGAGGCTTTGCGTGTAAGGAGCTTTAACTCTGATGTCTTCTGAGTGTGTGTGTTGACCTTCCTTGTCATCATAGTAACTTTCTTCGGTCAGAATTTTTTTCTATTGTTTGTTTATTTTCCCAGCCTATTACTTCACTTTAAACTCTTTGTTAAGGTAGGGGTCTGCTTCCAGGGTGGAGGGCACATTGTCCCAAGCTTGAGGAGTTTTGTACAGCTGTTTTCAGAGATACTTCTAGGGAGAGTAAGTTTTCAGTTCTCCCAAGGTGGTATGATCAAGGAGAGGTGTTTTCTACTCTACTGCCCTGTGCTCTGGTCTGTGAGTGACCATAAACAGTCTTATCTACTCTGGAACAGTGAGGAAGGTCTCTGTTCCACTGTGGCCACAAGATCTGATGTGCTACTGCTCCTCCTCACCCTGGGACTGAGACTGAGGACTGCAACCCAGATCTGAGTATGAGCAAAGCAGCAGAAGCCTGCTCCCAGTGCCAGCAGGGAGAGCCCTGTAGTCTCCTTCTGACCAGTTGTTTGTCAAGGGCTGAAAGCTCCAGAAGCAGCCACTGTTGCTGCTGAATCAGTGGTTCCCAAGACCTGTTCCTGGTTTACTGGGACTGGAACTGTACTAGCACAGCCTGCACTGGACTATGCTCTACTCTCCCCTAAGTGTGAGAGACCTTTCCTGCTAACCTCCTACTTTGTCTTTGGTGTCTGTGGGCTGATAACTAAATGCCCCGCTCCTGGTTTGCCAGGGCCCGGGGTGCACTGGTGTGACCTGCGCTGGACTGCACTCCTCTCCCAGCCTGGTGCAATAGACCTTTCCCGCAGCCCTTCTACATTGTCTTGGACTGGAAAATTGTTTTACTTCATCTTTTTGTGAGTCCTAACACTCTAGAATTTGTTTAGAGTTATTATTTAAAAGTATTTGGAAGGATCTGGGGGAGAACTCAGGCAAATCCCTGCCTTTATTCCACTATCTTGGCTCTACCTCCTTCGGAGCTTGTTTTATGAGGAAAAAAACCCCAAAAGAATTGATAAGCCATTGGTTAATTTGATTAAAAATGTTTGATTAAAAAGAAAGATTAACTATATTACTGGTATCAAAAAAGAAAAGGGGGGATAATTAAAGCAATTATTAAGAACTATTTTGCCCAATCATATACCAATAAATCTGAGAATTGTGTAAAATAGAAGAATATTTCTAAAAGTATAAATTGCCCAGGAAAACAGAAGAGGAAACTGAATGATTAAATAACACTAGCATAGAAAACGAAATTGAACAAGTCATCAATGAACTTCCTAGGGGAAAAAAATAAACAAAACCCAGGACCAGACAGATCCACAAGTGAATTCAACCAAACATTTAAAGAACAATTAATTTCAATATTATGTAAATAATTTGGAAAAATAAGCAGAAAAGGCATCCTACCAAATTCCTTTTATGACACAAATATGGAGCTGATATCTAACCAAGAAATGCAAAAATAGAGGAAGAAAACTGTAAGTCCAGCCAAGGTAATAAAACTGACAATTCTACCTAAATTAATTTACTTATTCTGTGCCATACCAATCAAACTACCATAAAATTATTTTATAGAGCTAGAAAAAACACCAAAATTCATCTGGAAAAACAAAAGGTCAAGATATCAAGAAGCAATGAAAAAAGGTGAAGGAATGTGACTGAACAGTACTAGATACCAAACTGTATTACAAAGCAGCAATCATCAAAGCAATCTGGTACTGGAATAGTGAATCAGTGGAGTAGATTAAGTATACAATAGGTATGCAATACATAGAACCACAGTGCACAGTAGTAAATGACCATAGTAAACTAGTACTTTATGAGCCCAAAGATGTAAGCTTTTGGGATAATAACTTACAATTTGACAAAAACTGCTGAGAAATCTGGAAAACAGTTTGGCAAAAACTAGGTATAGACACGTCACATCGTATACCAAGACCAAGTTAAAATGGGTACATTTGATATAAATATAAAGGGTAATAACATAAACAAATGAGGGGAACATGAAAAAATTTTACTTGTCAGATCTATGGATAAGGGAAGAACTTATGACCAAATAAGACACAAAGAGGATCAAGGCATGAAAAATTGGTAATTTTGATTACATTAAATTGAAAGGTTTTGCACAAACAAAACTAATGCTGCCAAGTTTAGAAGAAAAGCAGGAAACTGGGGGAAAATTTTTAGAGCAAGTGTCTCATTTCTCAAATATATAGAGAACTGAGTAAAATTAATAAGAATATGAGTCATTCCCTAATTAATAAATCATCAAAGGATATGAAAAGGTATTTTTCAGAAGAAATCAATTCTATCAGTTCAGTCATTTTTCATTCATATCTGACTCTTCGTGACCCCATTTCGGATTTTCTTGGCAGTTTGCCCTTTCCTTGTAGATATAAAGTAGTAAATGAGGGAAACCAGGTTAAGTGACTTGACAAGGTCACACAGTTAATAGGTGTCTGAGGCCAAATTTGAACTCAGGAAAATGAAGTCTTCCTGATTTCAGGTCCGGTATTCTATCCACTGCACTCGGCCGGCTGCCCTAGGAAAGCTATTTATATAATCACATGAAAAAATACTCTAAATTATTACTGAGTAGAGAAATAAACAACTTTGAGGTACTACCTTGTGCTTATCAGATTAGCTAATATGACAGAAAGGAAAATGACAAATGTTGGAGGGGATATAGGAAAATTGGGACACTAATGCATTGTTAGTGGACAGTTTGAACCTACTCCCACAGGGCTATAAAACTCTGCCTACCCTTTGACCCAGAAATACCACTACTAGGTCTGTATTCCAAACAGATTTAAAAAAAAGAAAAGGGCCTATATATACAAAAATATTCATAGCAGCTCTTTTTTGTGGTAGCAAAGAATTGGAAATTGAGGGGATGCCCATCAGTCTGGAAGTGTCTGAACAAATATTGGCATACAACTATGATGGAATACTACTGTGCTCTAAGAAATGATGAGCAAGATGACTTTAGAAAAAACATGGGGAGACCTATATGAACTGATATAAAGTGAAGTGAGTCAAGCCAGGAGAACGCTGTATACAGAAACAGCAATATTATATGATGATCAAGTGTGAATGAATTAGCTATTCTTATCAATAGAATGATCTAAGAGAATTTTGAAGGACTTAGGATGAAAAATACCATCCATCTCTAGAGAAAGTATCACAGTCTCAATGAAGATTGAAGCATAATTTTCACCTTCATTTTCTTGCTTTTTTTTGTAACATGCAGCTAATATAGAAATGTTTTGCATGCTTTCACATGTATAATTGATACCTCATCTCTTGCCTTCACAATGGGTAGGGGAAGGATGGGAAGAAGAGAATTCAGAATTGTTTTTAGAAAGAATGCTAAAAATGAACAAATGTCTTCCTTTTGGAAAAGAGAGAGAGAGAGAGAGGAAGGAAGGGAGGGAGGGAGGGGAGGGGAAAAGGAAGGGAGGGAGAGAAAGAAGGAAGGAAGGAAGGGAGAAAGAAAGTAAAAAAGAAAGAAAAAAAGAAAGAAAGGTTACCAGTGGCATTGTCCAGGAAGTGCTGGATGTAAAGGAATTATATAGTCACTGTCAACATCGTTTTCTACATCAGGAAGGAAGGAGATATGAAAATTCTGTTACTCGGGTTCAATGACCATTTGATACTTAGCACAAGAGATCACAGATGTATTCTAAACCATTCACTCCTTCAGAAGCAAAGATTAGTTCTGGAGAATGGGTGTTGGGTATGGTCTTAGAGACATGGTCCATAAGACCCACACTAATGACATTCCCAGAGGTGCCCTATAGTGGTTGCATGGGCAATATACTGGTCCCAGTCCTTATGGTCCCCTTCCAGTCTGAAGGTTCCTACAATTCACCAGGATGAGTTGCAATCATTAAAACATATTTCAGCCTACTCTGCCCTCTAACCTTCCTCATCATACTAACAGAAATCCATATTCTTCTTTCTCTGTACTGCTTCCTTATCGCACTAACAGAAATCTATTTTATAAATAAAAGTGTTTATGCTTCTTTCTCTATACCGTTTCATTACAAAGCAGATGTTTGTCTGTAAAAGTTGGCAAAGTCACAGCACCTTCCTTTTGGTTACCACCCAATTCCATGGTGCAGTTGGCTGGCTCAGGGACATTCTCCAGAGGTCAGTACTGTGGTACTGACTTCAAAAGTAAAGCCATACTAGTAACAACAACTCCACTGTACCAACTACTAGGTGAGCAGTCTGGTTTCTCTCTGTTCTGTTAGGACTAACAAACTTTCATTTCCTTCCTTATATATACAAAGTCCTTCCAGAGAACAGGGTGTACCCACTTTATTTTGTGAACAGAAATGAAAATGACACAAGACGTCCCACTATGTCAGTGCATTAGGGTGCACTGTGGTACACCATGAAGTGAGAACAAAGGATTAATCAAGCTGAATGGGAAGGAAAATGGTCAGATTTTTACAATGTGTTTTTGTTTCCTTATAATTTGTCTGAATTCCTAGAATGGCATAGATTCTGATATTTAAAAACACAAGAACACCTACTCAAATGCACATGACCAGATACAAAATTATAGCAAGAGTAAAAAAGAGGTAGGCAACCTGTATGTTACAATGGTACTACTAAAGCATTAAAAGATAAAAAAGACCTCCAATATAGCAGTTATGTTTTTTTTTTATGGTTGGGCAGCTAGGTGGTGTAGTGGATAGAGCACCAGTGCAAGAGTCAGGAGGACCTGAGTTCAAATCTCCCCTTAGACATTTGACATTCACTAGCTGCGCAAGTCACTTAATACCAATTGCCTCATCCTGGGTCATCTCCAGTCCTCCCGATGAGTATCTGGTCACTGGACCCAGATGGCTCTGGAGGAGAAGTGAGGCTGGTGACCTGCACAGCCCATCCTCACTCAAAACGAAGTCAAATGCAAGTCATGTCATCATTTCTCTGATGGCATGGTCTTTTTCGGCAATGAAGGACAAACACACACATATGATTTATGGAAAGACAAAAACAAGAATCACGCAAGGCAAACAAGGGTTGTGATGTTTACTGGAATGCCCATGTCCATAAGATCACATGTCCATCTAAGTATCTGAATAAATAAGAAAACTTTTCAACCAATCAATCAGCAAGCACTTATTAAGTGACAACTGGGACTATGTTAGGTATTAGGAATATAAAACCAAAAACGAATCAGTTTCTGCCTTCAAGGAACTTATATTCTAATGAGGAAGATGATGTCTATGTGTAAGAATATACAAAATACAGACAAAATAGTTTCAATGTAATTTGGGGAGAAAGAACATAGTGGGAGACATAAGGAGAAGACATTTCCTGGGCTGAGCCTTGAAGGAAAATTAAAGAGATTCCACATACTTGGAGTGAGAAGAGAGGGCATGCCAAGTATGAGAAACAGTCAGAGCAAAGTCACAGAGGTGGGAAATAGAATATCATTTGTGAACTGCTAAGGCTCTTTTGACTGGCTTATAAAGTACAAGAAGGGGAGTAATGTATGACAAAAGCTGGAAAAGTAAGTTGGAAAGGTCACTGCTGGGCTTTAAATGCCAGAGAAGTTTACATTTTATCCTAAAGGCAATAGGGAACCATTGAAGTTTAGTGAGCAAGAAATTCAAAGCTGAGCTTAAGGAAATTCGAAGTATATGAGGGATTTCTTTTAAAAATTGTTTATTTAAGTTTTAAAACATTTATATTTCCTATTTATATACATTATTTATTTTTAGTTTTCAACATTTGCTTTCATAAGATTTTGAGTTCTAAATTTCCCCATCTCTTCACTCTCCCCCCCTCAAGATGACATGCAATCTGATAAAGGTATGTGTACAAGTGATTTTTAAAACCAGGCATCATTTGGGATTTTTTACACATCTACTTGAATCTACTAGTAGAGATGGTTGAGAATTGTCTATCTCTACAATCCATTCTTAATGGCAGAAAAGAACCTGAAGTAGGAAAACTGAAGAACTTTACTGTCCCTATTCTTTTTCCCCTGATCCTGGGTAAGGTGAAAAAGAGAAAGAATAGGAGATGACGATGATAATGACTATGTTTATCATTTATATATATTAGGTATTTATGTCTATATTCATCACTTACTTATATATGTATATCTATCATTTATATACTTACACATGGCAGGCTCTCTGCTAAATGCTTGACAATTATTTTCTCATTCAACTCTCACAACAATCCTGAGAGGTAGGTGCTATTCTTTATTATTCACATTTTACTGTTCAGGAAACTGAAGCAGAAAGAACTCAGGTGATTTGCCCAGGGTCACACAACTATTAGGTGTCTGAGGCTGGATTTAAACTCAGGTTTTCCTGGCTCCAGGTCCAGCGTTCTATCTACTGCACCACCTAAAGCAGGTAAGTCCTAAATTTACATCTCCAGCTCGCACCTTTTACCCTAACAAGAATCCAGTTAGCTCTGAAGCATCTACTGTATGCCTCAGATCCATCATAGCCAAACCAAAATCTCCCCCACAAAACTAGATCCCTTTCCCAACGGCCACCCCTTTTAGTTAATGGTACCACCATTCTCTTAAGTCATCCAGGTTTGAAACCCAAAGAAATGGAAATAGTATTTAAGAAGAGAAACAAAAAAAAAAGAATGCCTTGCCTAGACTAAACAGAGATAGAAGATTACTAGAGATGACTGAATTTGAATATGCTCATGCTATTCAAGATACCTTAAAGATGCAAGGCAGTTAAGTGGTACTGTAGATAGAGCCATGGACTCATCTTCCTGAGTTCAAAACTGGCCTCAGACACTTGCCAGCTGTTTGAGCCAGGGCTCATGTTTGCCTTGGTTTTCTCATCTGTAAAATGAGCTGGAGAAGAAAATGGCAAACCCCTCCAGTATCTTTGTCAAGAAAGCACCAAATTAGGTCATGAAGTGTTAGACACAGCTGAAATGATTCAATAACAGATATGAAAGTCCAAAAGAATGGAAAAGCTCAGAGAGAATATTACTAAAACACAGGACTGGTTTTGGAGTTAGCTGAACTGGATTGGAGGCAGATTTCCATTTGTTAATCACTATTGCTTCATTCCTTTCTAGGCTGTACTCTCGACATTACCCAGCCACAGAAACCTCTTCATCCTAGAAGCTTCTCCTACTGAATTATTTCTCGCACTGGAATGACCCTCTCCCCCTGATTGGCTGGTTCCTGCCAGAACCTCCATTGTAAGGAAGCTGCCCAGGACAACCAAGGCGTCTTCCTCTCCAGTCTTAACTCCCGACTCTCCACTGGACTTTGTCTGTAACTCCCCCTGGTATACCTTCATCTCCCTTGTCCCTCTCAATTTTTAGCTCCCTTTTATGTGTTTCATCCCCCATTGGAATTTAAGATTCTTCACGGCAGATTGTCTTTCTTTTTCCTCTTGCTTAGCTAGTAGTAAGAGCTTAGTAAATGCTTGAGGATTTGTTGCTGACTTCTAACTATGTGACTTCAAACAACAACTTTCCACCTTCAGTTTTCTAGAGTAAAGTGAAGAGATTGGACTAGATGTTTTCTAAGATTTTTAAAAAAAATTCAAAATCTATTAAATGGTCATTTGAGGAGGGGAAAAATATTATCAAGTAGCATCCGACACTTAGAATTACCTTGTCCATATTTTGTATTTATTTATATATCTGCCATTTCCTCTGCTATAATATGAATTCTCTATACCATAAACTTAATATCCATACCTACAACAATGCACAACACATGATGAGCAGACAAATTTCTGAAAAACCTAAAAAGACTTCTATGAACTGATGCTGAGCGAAGTCAGCAGAACCAGGAAAACACTGTCCACAGTAACAGCCACATTGTGTGATGACTGACTTGGATAGACTTAACTCTTCTTACCAATGTAAGAATCTAAGACAACTCCAAAAGACTCATGATGGAAAATGCTGTCCACATCCAGAAAAAGAACTATGGCATCTGAATGCAGACTGAAGCATACTATTTGTTTTCTCTCTTTTTTTTGTGTGGTTTCTTCTTTTTTGTGGCTTCTTTCATTGGTTCTAATTCTCCTTTATAGTATGACTAAAGTGAAAATAGGTTTAATATGAATGTATGTGTAGAGTCTATATCAAATTACACGCTGTCTTGGGGTGAGGGGAGGAGGGAGATAGAGAGAAAACTTGGAACTCAAAATCCTACGAAAAAGAATGTTGAAAACTAAAAATAAATTTTTTTTAAAAAGAAAAAAAGCCAGCGCATAACACCCAAGTAGGTACCAACAAGTGCTTACTGATGGATTGAGATTTATCAGTCTATTTTGCAGTAAAAGGAAGCACCTGAGTTTAGCCTTGAAGAAAGTTAGGGATTCTAAGAGGGAAGGTGAGAAAGGAGTTTATTCTGGGCATGAGGACAGGCTGTACAAAGACAGTTTCACTGGGACATAGACTATGTGAAGGGAAATGGTAAGTAATAAATTTGGAATGGACTAGAGAATGAATAGATTTGTTCTTTTTAAAAAATATATATTTTTCCTAATTCCACGTAAAAACAATGAATAATTTAAAAAGTGTTCCAAATTTTCTCCCTCCTTGTCCCCTCCCTAAGATGGCAAACAATTTTATATAGGTCATACATGTGCAATCATGCAAAACTTATTTCCTTATTAGTCATGTTCTGAAAGAAAACAGAGACCAAAACAATGAAAAAACCCATAAAAAAAGTGTGCAGTCGGTTTCCATCAGTTCTTTTTCTAGAGGTGGAGAGCACTTTTTGTCATGAGTCCTTTGGCACTGAAATTTATTCTTAAAATATATTCCACCTATCACACGAGGTTGTTAAAAAATAGATAATAGCTTAAAAATTTGGCAAAGTACACTGTGCTTAGAGGAAATAATTTATATTCTATAAATAGAAAATAGTAACAAGTATGCCTCAGAGTGAATTAAGCAAATGAAAATAATATTCATGATAACTACAATGATATAAATGGAAAGAACTTAAAAAGAAACTGATCACAGCATATTTAAATGGGCCAATTTTGACCCTGAATAAGAATTAGGAAATATGACCTCTTCCTTTCTCTGAAGAAATGGGGGAGCATGAGTCTGGAATGTCGTATATACCACCTGAAATGGTTTCCCATGTGCTTGTTGGTTTTGCTGAACTGCTTCCTCTACCCTCCTCGATCTTAAAAAGACAGATAATCTTTGTTACAAGGGCAGGCTCACTGTGTAGGGGATGGGAGACTGAAATAAAGGTGATAGAAAAAGAAAAGCTATCAATCTAAAACAAAATTTAAAATAAAGATGAATTAAAAATAGTATATGTCTTAGAAATCTCACACTGGCAGTTCCACCAAAAGCCTCCAGCGTGACAACAGAGTTTACAAAAAGCCGCTAGGATAACAACAGAACTGAAATCATCTTTAAATTAGATTTCAAAATAATTTCAAACATCAGAAAAATGCTATCCACTTCCAGAGAAAGTGGCACAGTGTGAATGCAGAGCAAAAGCACGTTTTTTAACTTTATTTTTCTTGGTTTGTTTTTTTTTTAGTCTGTGATTTCTTTCACAACCTAATACAAAAACATGTGTTCCATGACTGCACATGTATAACCTATATCAAATCACTTGCCTTTTCAATGAGGGTGGAGGACAAGAATTTGGAACTCAAAATTGTAAAAAAATCCAATGTTATGAAATTTTACATGTAAAGGAAAACAATAACATTTAAAGTGCAATCATTTCAAACATCAGAAAGAGGTAGCAAAAAAAAAAAAGGAATTTTCCTTTGGCATTAAGGAAAATGATTTCCTGAACAAAACAACTTAGCTGATAAACTTGTTACTATTTTACCTTAGACTTATATTCAAAAAGGAAAAAAAGCTTGGGCAGGTATATAGTCAACCTTTCTACGTGTGCAGATTACAGGGATTCCTTGTATACCGGACCCCGGAGAGAAGAAAATCCATGATATTTACACAATAAGGATTTGTTGAGAGCCTAGTGCAAGTCACTGTATTAGATGCTCTGGGAGAAACAAAGAAGAATTACAAGGAAGTAAAAGTAAATAAGATATTAAAAATTTTGACAATAACAGACTTTCCTTCCCTCTCATAGGAAGAATAGCTACCATAGTACCCTCAACTATGTCCTCCCTTCCCACCATGGCAGAATATGCTGAACATGTGAGGACAATATCATTTCCAGTATCCTGGGGGATTTACTATACTTAATTATGTTAAGAATTTGACAATAAAAAATCTTCTGTGAATAAAATGTCCAGGGATAATTAAGAGTTAACTACTTATAAAATATCATTGTAGCATAGTCTCACTTACCAAAGTGAAAATTACTAGCTGTGTGACTCTGGGCAAATCACTTAACCTTGTTTGCCTCAGTTTCCTCATTTGTAAAATGAGCTGGAGAAGGAAATAGCAAATCACTGTAGGATCTTTGCCAAGAAAACCTCAAAAGGGGTCACAGAGAATCACACAAGACCAAAAACAACTGAACAAGTATAAAATATGTGTGAAAAAAAATATAATTTCAGGGGTAAAGGGATAGGATGAGCAAATGGTGCAGCAGTATAGGTGGCATACAGGTGATATATTTTGAAGGAAGGAAGGAAATGTGGGGGACAGTCCTGTGCAAAGGGACAGAGCAGGAACAGTCCATACTGTGTAACAGGGAGCAGGAAGGAAGATAATTTGGCTGGAATGTAGACCATGTGATATGAGTAGTGTGCAACTGGTCTGGAAAAGTAGGTCAGAACCAGATTGCAAATGGTTTTAAATGCTAAATAGATGAATTTATCGTTTATCCTACAAGCAATATGGAGCCCCCAAGGGTTCCTGAGCAGGGGAGGACCGTGGTCCTATCTATATTTTAGGAATGTTAATTTGGTTGCAATATAGAGGATGAAGAAGAATATCCATCCCTACCACACACACACACACTCACACACACCTCAGAACAGGGGTTACTGGATAGTATATGTGTATATACATACGTGTACACATACATGTATGTGTAGACAATAACAACTCTTGATACATGTCGATAAGTTAGTGTCTAGAGAAAACAAGCTGGTGAAGGATGTTGAGCTTGAGCCACAGGAGTATCTGTTGAAAGAACCAGGATGTTTAATCTAGAAGAGTGGACTTAGGGGGAGCACGATGGCTGTCTGGAGGGCCAATGTCTGGAAGCAAGATCCTAGACAAGCTTTACCTGGCCCCAGGCGGCACAATCAGGAGCAACGTTGTTGTCCTGGTTCACCCTTGGTTCTTGAAGAAGACCACGACATCAGGACCGGGATGTCTTGACTTGCAAGTGAATTGCATTAAAATGAAGCAGGGCTATATACGAAGTCATCAGCTTCACTTAACAAGCAGAAGCGGCAAAGAAGAAAATCTAGGCTTGTTATCAGGAAACATTTCCTGACAGTTCACAAGGTCTAAAAGTAGACTGAGCTGCCTTGGAAGTTAATGGGAGGTTATCTCCACCATTGGAGATTTTCTAGCAAAGCTTGGAAGAATGGCCACTTGTCTGCTAAGCTGTAGGGGAGCTTCTTTTTTGGTGTTCACGTTGACCTATATGACCTCTAAGAACCCCTTTCATCTATAAAATTCTATTGTTGTGAATTAAGCTCTCGGTTCCTATAGCCCTGATTTAATGGAATAGAAATAGCTGAATAAAAACGTTTCATGACATACAAAAAAGAAAAAAAGTTCTGATGGGCTTCATCTACTGAAAGATTTCTCCCATCCCTTACAACATGATTTATTCACCTATTAATTCTATTAATGTATTCACACTTGTACTCAGCAAATTCTGAGGCTGAATGCATTTGAAAAAGTACAACATCCTGAGGTTTCCTGAATTAGATTAATTGATACAGCATGAATGATGAATAAGTTATTGAATTGCAATTAATATAAGATTATAATTACTTTTAAAAGTTTACTTTTATGAATTGTTAGTTGAATTGCAATTAATATAAGATTATAATTACTTTTAAAAGTTCACTTTTATGAAAAATATTCTATTGATGACACTATGTTAGCATAGAAATAACTCCCAGGAAAAATGAAATTGCATCTATATAAAAGGGCTGAAAAATCATAGTGCTTCTACCCAAAAAACTGCACAGCTTAAGTTAGACCCCGGAGAGAATATAAAATATCTAATTTTAAACTTATAACAATTCACTTTCAACCTAGGATGCATATATCTCTTCCCAAGTAATCAGCTTGTGCATCCCCTTCATGACAGATAATAAGCTCTCTCCAATACAGAAGACTCTTTTCCAACACCTCCTGCATTCTCCTCCTCCCTCGCAGCCGCAGAAACGGAAAGGAGCTGATTTCTGTTCCAAGATCCACAGTGCTGGCTGTGTTCCACAATACAGCACATATTATAAAACCCTACCATTTATGACAGCAAAACCAGCTTATGTCTCTCCTCTTCTACCCTTTGTACCAATTTTATGCTTGCCCATCCCCATAAATAAGTATGCATGGGGTAGGAGGTAGGGAATAAAGAGTGGGTATGAAACTGAGAGCATAGCCATCCAGGAAAGTCAAAGATAACATCTGTCACTGTGAATTATGTCCCCCACAGAAGAGCACCCACAATGGAATGCACCTGTCCTATCCCCCCAGGCCTGGGAGAAGATGTCCCTAAATGCTGCCTGCAGAAAGAAGAAAGAATCAGGTCTAACCAGATTTTCAGGCCCCTCATATATTACCTAACTAAATTGCCACACCAGGAGACATGCGGATAGATAATCACACAGAATGGCTCCCCAGGCTCAGCGTTCTAGAATAGGTAATGGGACACTGCCATACACTTCCTGCCTTAAATTCCTACTCTGTTATATGCTAATAAAGTAAACAAATCATCTTTGACCTAAAAATGTGGCAGAGGCTGCACTTTTCTCCCTGAATCCTTTTCAAGGAAGCTTGAGGGAACTGAGCCTTGGTTTAACCACAGTGATCAATTGTGAAAGTCACTTAGAGAGCTCGAAGAAATATCTGTATCATAAAAGTCATAAGTAAAGCCCTGGAGGTCTAAAGGAAGATGCAAATTAATTAAGGTAATCACCTACTAATATTGATTCCTAATATGTGATCAAGAAAGTCATGAAGGGAGTGACCAAGAGGACAAGGTAAGTAGCACAGCTCAGCCTTCTCTCAGTAATTACCCCAATAAATATCTAAGTAGAGCACCAGACTAAGTAATAATTAGGAAATCCAAGGGGAAAAACAGGAAGTCACTTTTGTAGTCTAGGGAGAGGGAAACAGGAGCTAGCTAGGTTGTGTTTGACTAGAACTGAATAGCTAAGATTTAGAAGGAGACCTGAGGCTTCGTTCCTGGGCAAGGAGTGGTCACAGATTTAGCAAGGATTAGTGATATCATGTACCTTGCAAGGTGCAGGAACAGGAGGCCATTGAGCAGGTATGCCTGGGTGACCTCAGAACTGGTTTGGGGATGCAGTGTGGACCTGGGTTAAGCATGTGGCTGACCTGCAGCTGTGTTGTAGGGCAAAGAGAATTCACCTACCTAGGGGAGTCATCTCAGACCTGTCCTGAGGCTGTGTACTAGGTAGGAATCAAAAACAGAATCAAGCAGTAGCAACCCTAGAGAAGCTGTGCATTCAGACCTAGACCACTTTGAGGACTCCAGCTGAATGATCGGAGTAGGGAGACCAGACTAAAAAGGAACAAGCAGTTCTGTTGCTCCAAACTTGAAGATTCTTGCAACTAGCTCCAACAAGGGGCAAGCCTACAGTTGTGTCAATCACACCCAACTGGGATTTGCAAAATGGTCAGACTTCACCCTAGATCTGACTGCTTAGGATACATTAAAATTTGCAGGTCCCTGGTCTGAGGGGCCCCTGTGATCTTTGAAAGACACAATACTCAATATCTTGAGAAAGCTGCCTCAGGACTCAGAAACTGTAAAACAAGACTTAAAAAAGCCCTAACATTCCCTCCAGAAGTGTACAGAACCTGGCCCTAATATAAAGTCCTAATTCAGGAAGTAAGCTGGAAGAAAGAGTAAAGGGCAAGAAAAATAACAAAAAGACTCCCATGATAAAGAGCTATTGTGGTGATAGGTGCTAAAGGCCCAATCTGGGATGAAGAAAATAACTTCAAAACAGCTACCAGCAAAGCCTCATGAAGAAACACAACTTGGTCACAAGGTCAACTAGAACTTCAGGAAGGAAGCAGGAATTTTTAAAAGGAGTTTGAAAATGTTACAATACTAGAGGAAAGAACTGGAAAGGAAATCAGAGTTTTGGAGAAAAGACTTGAAAAAAATAGCTTAATGCAAGATGTATAAAACTTGACCAGTTTTCTGGTATACTAGAATATACTAAACAGAAGTTAACAAGCCCATGATACAAAAAGAAATATTAAAACAAAATTAAAATGTTGAAGAAATAGAAGGAAATGTAAAGTATTGAGAAAATTAAAACTGATCTTGTATCATTTTTTAATTAGCTCTATGTACAGTTAGTTGATTTTTGTCCTGTCATTGCCTAAGTCAAGTTCTTAGTTCAGAATTCAACTGGCCTATCATAGGTTAAGTTCAGTTCTTTTAATCATCACTGTTTTATCCTTGTCTCAAGGGATTTAGTTAACCTTGGGGGAGTTGGACTTAATATCTTTGCCCCACCGAGCTATCCTTCAAGGATGTCTGGTTAGCTGTCCAAAGAAGTCTGGGTCACTCTCTTATAGGTAGACTCAAACAATGAACACGTCTTAGCCATAGGAAGGAAGAGGAGGGATAGCTGCTAGCCCCCATGCCTAACTTCCAACCAATCACAGTGTTCCCCATGCTTCAGCTATATAAAGAATCATGTTGCCTCCAACTTCATCGTGTCATCTACCCTGCTCTGTTCTTTGTTCTGTACTCTCCAAAAAGCTACGAAAAGGGAGCTATCATTTTGCTCAGGGTCTTTGGCTGGAGACTGAGGCACTGACCCATCTTATTCTCAGGTCAGCCCTGACAGTAAAAATTCTATCTTGCTCAGAGAAATATGCCTCAGTTTATCTCTTTGTTAAATTTAACTTGTGACAGTATATCATAGAAAAAACATTGACCTGGAAGAAAAACCAAAGAGAGATATTTTAAGAATCATTAGACTACCTGAAAGCAAGGATTCCCCACTGCCTGCCCCAAAGAGCCTGGATATCATATTCAGGAAACAATCGTTTAGAACTAGGGACAAAGTAAAAACAAAAAGAACCTATTGGCCATTCCTTAAAGAGGTCCCCAAATGAAAACTCTCAGGAACACCAGAGTCAAAACACAGAATTTCCAGGTTTAAAAAAATATATACTGCAAGTAGCCAGGAAGTAAAGAGTTCAAATACTATACTTAGAAATCTAAGATTTAGTGGCTACTGCTTTAAAAGCAGCAGAGAACTTGGAACATGGTATTCCAAAAAACAAAAAATGGAAGCTTACAGTCAAAAATAACATCCAGCAAAACTATAATACAAGGTGGGGGAAAAAGATCTTTAATGAAATAGAAAATTTATAAGCATTATTGATGGAAAACCCAGGATTGAACAGAAACTTTGAAATACAAATGAAGCAGCCAAGAGAAACACAGAAAGGTAAATATAAATGAGCAATCCGGAAGGGACTATACAAGGACGAAGTATTTATGTTCCAGTGGGTGAGTAACACCCTAATAAAACCAAGGTTCACAGAGGGAGTTAAACAAGACAATGGACCTGGGAATGGTTTTATTACATTTTGATGATCGTGAAAGAATGAAAGGGAGAGAAAACAGAACATACTAGGGAAGAAAGGGGCAGGAAAAGTACAATAACTTATCTCATATAATTGAGTTGGGTGACAGAAAGCTATACAAATAATGAGAGAAGGGTGGAGGGACAGGTTGTAATCGGAACCTTATTTTCATCTGTACCAGTCAAAAAGGGGTAAACACAGACACACGTAAATAAAAAGGGAAACGGTTTGGTGTAGAAATATATTAAACTCAACAAAGAAGTAGGCAGAAGGAGGATGGCAGGAATAATGAGAAAAGTGGGTAGTTTTAGGGATGGATTAGTTATAAAAAAAAAACCCAAATTCTAACCTCATAGGGTAGATCATGAAGAGGAGTTTAAAAGAAAGGGTAAAAACCTGTGATTAGGGTCTAGATGAGAGGGTGGAGAAAAGTGGAAGGGAAGCCAAAGATTATTTGAATTATAGATCTTTAGTGTTGCTTACCCTCCCTTCTTACCACATTCTTCTTTGTAAAGAGAGTTTAGGGATCAAAGAAAAGAAAAAAATAAAAAAACTAAACGGAAGAAAATGTACAATTAGAAATCGTAACCATGAATGTGAGAAAAATTCACCCATAAAATGTAAGAGGATAGCAGAATAATCTGGAAATGTAGAGTCCCGTAACATTGTTTATAAGAAATAAACTTGAAACATAAAGACTCACATAGAACTAAAATAAGAAACTAGAGCAAAATCTATGATGCCTCTGTTGAGGGGGTAGTAAACATGATCTCAGACGAAGCAATAACAAAAATACTCTTAATTAAACAAAATAGACATGGAAACTACATTATTCTGAAAGGTAGCATAATAAATTAATATAAATACTTAACACATACGCAAAAAATGGCAAATACCTAAAGAAAAAGGAAAAGGTGGCACAGATAGTAAAACTATAATAATGAAGGACCTCAATGATTCCCTTTCAGAGGTAGACAAAATCTCACAAAAATATATAAGAAAGAAGTTAAAAATCTGAATAAAATTTTAGAATGGTTAGATATGAAAGAACTCTAGAAGTTACTGAATGAGAATAGAGAGAAGTGTGTGTGTGTGTGTGTGTGTGTGTGTGTGTGTGTGTGTGTCTGTGTTGTCTATGCATAGCACATTTACAAAAACTAACTGTGTATTAGGGCATAAAAACCTCAGAAACAAATACAAAGAACCAGAAATATCATACAACACCATTTTCTGACCGTAATGCATAAATATTATACTTAATAATGAGTCACTGAAGAAAGCATTAAAATGAATTGCAGTCTAAAATGAATTGCAGTCTAACTGACTAAACTCCAAAGAGTTGGTATGTTAAAAACAATTAATAGAAATAATAGATAATTTCACTGAAGTGAATGACAATATTGAGACAATATACCAAACTTTGGGTGATATAGCCAAAGCAGACCTTAATGGAAAATTTATATTTCTAAACACTTTCAGAAACAAAAGAGAAAAGGCATTTCAATAAACTGGACATGTCATTAATGAAGACAGAAAACCAATGTTAAAAAACTTCAATTAAACACCAAAATGGAAAACTTGAAAATCAAAATAAAGATGAACAAAACTGAAAGCAAAGAACCAATGAATTAATAAATAACACTAGGATCTGTTTTTTGATAGAAAAAAATATTAATTTGATTTTTAAAAAAAGAAAGAGGAAAGCCAAATGACCAGTATCAAAAATCAAAAGGAGAATTTACAACAAATGAAGAATAAAGGAAGTTATTAGAAATTATTTTGTCCAATATATCTTAACAAAACTGACAAATTAGAGAAAATAGATATTTACAAAAATATAAAATGTGTAAATTTATGGAACAAGAAATAAAAAATTGAAATAAACAAATTCAGAAAAATAACCTTTCCAGGATCCTGACTTTTTGGATCTCTACTATGCCAAAAGAGCTTCTTTATCCTAAAAGTTCCCTCTGCTCCTAGGGCCCCTTCCTCTTATTGGCTGTTTTGGTAGGCTAGATTCATGAATAAGTTACTGCTTTAAATCAGCATGTATCTTAACAATGGGTCAATGTTGGCTCAAACTGGGCAAGGTCTTAAAAAGTAGTAATAGGAAGTTAAAGATTTTAATAAAAATATATTCATAATACTTGTGCTATGAGTCTTGACACTTAGGTGCTCCACTATGATTAATAGATAGATAAAGTATTTATTAAACATTTACAATGTTCTAGGAACTGTTCTACTAGGGATACAAATACAAGTAAATAAGAAAATCCCTGACATCAAGGAGGTTACATTTTAATGGGGGAAGATGACGGAAAGGATGGGACAGTGGGGACAAATGAGTGACACCATGTTACAGAGATGGCTTAGAAGTACCATGGAGGCCTGGTTTTCAGCAAGAAGAGAACTCATCCATCAAAGCCTGCCAACCCAAAGGCTGAGTCCAAGCTTCAAGTAGGAGGGAAATGAGATTGATGGCCCAGGTGTAGGAGTCTTAGTGTGATGATTCGTAACAACAGGAAAGGCTACTGAAAAGTCTCAAGACCAAAGAAATTCATCTATTTATAAGGCAGCTGTTAGTTTTCTGTGTAAATCAAAACTAGATATCTCTTAACCAAAATTTAGCATCTTTAAGAATTATGAGGCCAAAATCTAAACAATAAAAAAATTTCCCCCAGAAACTAAGGGATAAGACTGACTTAATTTGGATAACCAGATGTTTGGCTAATATTAGAATACATACATTTTTTTAAGAGTACTTCCACTCCATTTAGGTAACTCCGTATTGTTAAAAAAAAAAAAAAACTTATTTCAAAGTATATTATATTTGGATGGGGGTTGGGGGGGTGGTTTACAGTCTGATATAATTACCCTAAGCCTTGGCCCCCCTCTAAGGTTTGCCCTGGGACCTGAACTGATGTAGGAATTTAATTCAATATTTGAAGGCCAGGTTTGTGGTTTTACCAGTATAGAGATCTTTAAGTATGGAAACTCCTTCCATCTATGCAGACTGGGAAATTGACAGTCTTAAGAGAGTTGCCCAATGTGACATAATCAGAAAGTGTTACAGGCAGAACTTATATCCAGGTCTTCCTAACTTCCAGGACAGGCCTTAATCCATTACACCATAATGCTTCTCAACAGTAAATACTTTTAATTGCTTCACATTTCTTTTTAGAGGCAACTGGGACTAAATGACTTGCCCAGGATCAGTAAGTCTCTGAGGCTGAATTTGAACTCAGGTCCTCCAGACCTCCAGGGCTGGTACCCTATCTACTGTGCAACTTAGCTGCTCCTATAACTTCCTTTCAAGACATCCCTGGTAATACTTGTGTGCTTCTTTCCCCACAGAGACTTACTCAAGTTTTTGTACCAAACAGGGAAACGACAAATGTTACTAATGTACCCAAAATATGGAAGGGGGGGGTTCCTTAAAAAAATGTCCTTTTAGTTGGCAGTGTCTAAGAACACATTTAACAAGCAAGTCTCTCATCCTTTCTAATGACTAGGACAGAATATAGTTTAACAAGAGATCCAATATGTCCCTTGAAGTTTCATTATAAGGGGCACAGCTTGAACAACAGATGATCCAAGTGTATGGTCTGAGTCTAACACTGGGATCCGAAATGAACAGGGAATGAACTGTAACAAGAACTAAAAAAATCTCATCTGTTCTATCTGAAAACAATCTGATTCAATATTTTTCCTACTTCCACCTGAATTGCAATAAGATTATAAACTTCGACACCCAAACCACTATATGCTATTTTAGTTAAATGCTGACTTATTAGCACTGCCAAAAAGTAAAATAAAATTTATTGATGGCTGGAAGAAAATCCAACATTATAGAAGGAGCTTTCCACATACCAGGCAATATTTTTCCCACAAGAGCATCCAGTAACCAAAAGGACTGTTCTTCACTCTTTGTAATGAGAAGCAGATATCCTGCCAGGAAATTCATTCCCTACAAGAGAAAGAAGAAGGAAGAGGAATTCATAATGGCACTTAACATATTCTTTAAGTCCACATCAAAGACCAGTTTATAATTCATCTTGTTTGACCCAATAAATATAATACTCCAGATATAGAAATTATAATAAAAAATAGAACTCCAGAAGACATTAGCATTCTAGTCTATTTGGTTAAGAATTATAATCAAGGACATTGTCTCTTTGGAAAGGACTGGGAAATGAAGGAAAGAGGGAAAAGAAAAGATATTTAATAAAACTATTCCAATACTTTCTTTGACTATTGACTTTTAATAATAGTTTTCATAATTTATTGACAACCTAAGGGAAGAAATCACATAACCTATAATGGGTTTTCCCAAACTTTAATCTAATATATATACAGGGTATCTCAAAAGTCTTGGATAGCTTAAAACTGCATTGGCTTTTGGGACACCCTGTAAATCAATTGCACAAAAATTATCGCAGAGCATATAATATACTAGGCAGTTAAAATCCATATGGAAATAAATAGTAGACAGAGGAAAAAGTCTATTAAGAAAAGTAGCTGTAATGACTGACAGAAATTTCCAGGATGATTTGGCCATCAAAACACTATAAATATAGAACCAGGGTTTGTCGAAGAAATAAAAATAAGGCTTGGTAATAAAAGATAAGGTTTCAGTCTAATCACTCTAAGAGGAAAAACAGTCTTAGCTTCATACATTCACTACTTACATGTATACAAAAGAATGTGTTCAAATATATTCTGGTGAATTATTTAGATGCAGTGATAACCAGTATCTATTACTGCTCTTTGAGGCTGGCTTTTTGAAAAGCATCTCTCATTTCATTCCTCTCCTCTACTTTCCCTCTCCCTTCCTCTCTTTCCCCCAGAATTAATTTGTGATGACAGGCAGCTAAATGGCTTTGAGTTCCTCCAACCGTGTCCAGACACAAGAGAAAACAGTGTTCCAAATGGAGTTACACAGCTAAAATCACCCATATTCTGCTGGGCAGGCCTCTCTCACTACTAGACCCGTCTTGCAGAAATAAGTTGTAGGTCGAGGCCACAAACTCTTTCAGACAGCCATCTCCGGCCCTTTGCAAAAATCTTTGAGCTGGTCTGGCTCTCTCCATGTCTGCCTCATGCACGAAGGCCTGGAAATCTCAAAAGTTGCTTTTCAGTTCTCATGATAGCAGATAGCTTGATGCCTGCAACCATGGTGACAGGAGTCTGTTTGGTGCTTTCACAGGGTAGGCACAAAAGACAGCCCTTCTGAAAACATTCCAGGAGGCAGGCGGGCATTTCAGCAGCCAGCAAGGTCTGCAGAACAGATGCTTAAAAGGCTGGACTGGACCACACCTTCAAACTCTCTCTTTGTTTTTTCCTAGCATGGTGCTTTGACCAGCACAATAACTGAAAAAGTATTATCATAGAGAAAAATGCAGACAATAGAAAGCACACACATATAAATACATAATGTCTGTCTCAAACATTCTTTAGTGTAGAAAGTAGGTGTTTTCCAGAACTGACACAACTTTACAGGGAGATCACTGGGAAGGACTTTTCCCCCCCCAGTAATTCATGCAAAATTATACTGAAAACTAAGAACATGATGAAAGCCTGAAGTGCTACACAAATGTTAACTCTGCTAATAACATCAGAGCCATGTGGGCCTAGGACATCACGCCTGCTATTCTGTCTACAACGAGGGTTGCCCTGATGATACTTCTAGTGAGTTTCCAGAAAATGATTTTAAATACCAAAATTCTCTTTCCATTATAAAAATCAGGCATTTTATCTACTTGTTTAAACAGTTTGCATAGTGATAATGACATATGATGACATAATGATAGCTAGCACCTATATAGCGCATTAGGGTTTACAAAGTACTTTACAAATATCTCATATAACCCTCACAATAAACCTAGGAGGTAGGGGCCATTATTTTACAGATTTTACAGATAAGGAAACTGAGGCAGAGAGCAATTAAATGACTTTTCTAGTAAGGGTATAAGGCTGGATTCCAACCCAGATCTTTCTAATTCCAGGTCTAGAACATAGAAGAATAGGAGAGAGATTTTCATTACAGAAATCACTTTATGCACTTAACAGTCTGAAGAGTAAAAGAACAGAAATTCATTCAAGGAATTTAAGATCATTGTGTATGAATGCCATAAAAAATGAGAAGAACAAAACATTGTTACAGGTCGGTTTTGATTCTCCTGTGTCCGCTGTTAGAGTTTTCCTGAAAATGCTTTGCATGAGCATTTCCATAGAAGACAGGCTGATATTAAGATACTTTAATTCAATAACAAAAATCAGTCACTTCACATTAGACATTTAAAAAGTGGCTAATAGTATTTTAAAGTTTGTAAAACATTTTACATACACGCAGGGATCAGGTGGAGCCCCAGGGAGACGAGCAAAAAATGTGAAGGTAAAAGTGAGAAGACTTCAGGTGGAAAGCTGAAAAGGCTGGGCGCGGGGAGGAACTCACTTGTATATTACAGAAGCATAAACTCCTTTAACTCAAATGAAAATTACATTTCTCAGTTCTAAAAACTCTTTCCAGACTTTTCTCCTTTTAAAAATGTCTACTAGGTTTTAAGAACAAGAGCTAAGGTGCCAGGAAATGGATCAAAAGTGCTGATCCAATTTAACTCTGGTCTTGTTGAGACAGATCACTGTTTCCCACCTCTCCTCCATTGACTTCCCATTGAGAAAGGATTCCTATACTGCTCTCAGGGAGCAGGGGTCTCCAATTACTCCACGAGAACACTTTATGGGAATGGTCAAGAAAGGTATCGAATAGTGATTATTATTTTGGATTACTGACCCCAAACTGTATTTTAATATATAAAGATCTTTCCCTTGTTCAAAATTTCTATAAATGTAACTTTCAAATCCTTTGGGAGAGAGGGCTATCTGAAGCCACAGTGGAGGGAGTGCAATACAAGTTTGGACATTTTTCTCTCTAGGACAAAATGGCAGTATTGAGAATGATGTTTAAAAAAATGGTTTCTGAAGACTTGTCCCTAAAACTCAGAGTACAGTATTCAGGTTTTTCTTGACAATATGAAGCTGGCAAGATGATGAATATACCTTCAGGTCACTGGAAATATTTACACCTTTGTTTTTAGCCCATCTTCACAAAATTCCCAAAAGAGTATTGAAGGTAAAAGTGACTTGAATTGAAACTACTTACCCGAAGGCAACATGAAACTAATTACTACTAAAAGCAGTTCATGGAGGGAAGGGACTTTTGAGAAAGAAAGAAAGTGGCCATTATTCCTAAAACATCCTTTGACACTCTCACTGACTGCAGCTTACCTCTCAAAAAATGAAGGCTGGAGATTCGCTGACTGACCAGTCTAGCAGAAATGTGCCCTAAGAGCATGGGCAATAGCAGCATTGGAGACTGGTAAGGGGTCAATATAGGCAATGAGTGACCTGCCTGACCCAGCCCAGCAGCAGATTGCCCCTTCCAGCCAACACACTCTAGGAAAAGGAACTAAGTCACAGTTCCAGTAGAGATTCCATGCCCTGCAAGGAGCCAGCCCTGCAACTGCCAGTCGAGCTAACAGCAAAATGAATTGTGGTGAACTCCACGAGGACCTTTAGCCACATAGGCGTTCTCCACTTGTGGCTCATTACCACTATACCATCAGTCTGTGCCCGTTCTTTTTTCCCTTGGACTCCGGGTATATCTGTGGGGAAGTGTGCCCCTGGCACTGGGGCAAATGTTTTCTAATCACTGCTTATACCATTTAAGTAAATAATGACTGCTAAGGAACTGAGTCTATTGGATAATTCAGGAGAACTATACCAGTGGGGGCTAGTGAGCTGATGTCCAGGATAGCCACACACAGGATTATCTTTAGATCTCTGGAAGTAGTAGCAGCCCCACCCTGGGGAATCCAACCTGCTTATACACTTTATCACATGCGAGCCTCATAACAGTCCTTCAAAGGAGGTACTATATTATCTCCCTTTTACAAAATAAGAAACTGAGGCTTAACAAGGTGAAATGACCTGCTTAGTCACATAGCTAGCTAGTGTCAGAAACAAAATTCCAAAGTATGTCTCGCGTGATTCCAAGCCCAGGACTACATTCTCTCTCTGTCAGAAATAATGAATTTCTAATTCTGCAAGGAGCATAGCTCTTAATGTTCAATATATTCATGGCTTTTGTTTTTCATTTCCTAATACAATTATTTAGAGTAGTTTAGGCTGTACTTACCTGGCAATATCCTACACCGCGATTATGATGTCCATATGCTACCAATACATTGTACAGGGTATGTTGTAAGCAGGGATCAGCAGTCTGTCTGAATTTTACATTGTCTGGAAATGTCCTGTTTATGTCTATGGATATATATATATGAGAAAAAGAAGAAGGTAGAGAGATAAAAATACGCACTCAGAATCATGGTATCTAACACACATAACTACGGGGAATGCTCAGGACAAGGTCCTGTAATATTCTTGTATTTTATTTAGGATCCAATCAATCCAATAACCCTTTCTTGAGGAAAGGAAATTTTATAATCCCAAAAGGACTCAAGATGGAGCCATGATTCCTTCACTACTGGATTCATCCCTAAAGAACTTATACCTTCCTTTCATGTAATTGGCTTATATGAACTCACTCCCTCAAATCAGGGAAAGAAATAAACACACTCCATTTATTCTATTGATGGGAATGCAAGGTTGGGTTGACAAAAGACAATTAAGGGTTGCTAGAAAAAGACCCAGAACGGTGTGCTTCCTTATCTGCAGCAACTCAAAGCAAGAGAGTCTGGAGCTCTGGGCAGGGAAATCACAAAGTAGGACAGGAATGAACGGGATTCTTACATCCTTGCCCTAAGGGTCATAGGAACACGTATGAGAAAAAAAGAGAGGTCAAAAGTGCTGCAGAACATAGTCTCATGCCCTCTCCATCCTTCTCTATGACTGTAAATAGTTTCCTCCTCCTCACCATACTTTACTCTCTCCAATTACATAAATGTGCTTTTCCACTCAGTTAAAGAAGATTTTTAACTGTTAAGGCTATGGACTATGAATGATAATAGCCAAATTACTTTTTTGCTTGGGATTTGGAAAAGAAATCATAATTCTGTCAGTTCAGAAAAAAGGGGAGATTTTTTGAGACCTCTTCCAGAAATGCTGAAAGAGACAAACAAAATCAAGTGAAATTCAATGCAAACCTTCCTTCCCAAAGGTGGGATGAGGGTATGGGACTACGCTTAGGGAACACTTCATGTATTATCAAACACACCAAGTTTATTATTGATTGGTTTTGCAGTCACTGTTTTTCTTCCTGTTTTATTCCTTGCTACAAGATATGGGTCTTTGGGTGGGAGAGTAGAAAATATTTGGAAATCAAGGTAAGAAAATAAGGGGCATCAATAAAAATCAATTTAAATTGTTTAAAAAAACCAAATTAAATGATAAGCATTAACCTGGCCATTGCGTGCCCTTCACTGAAATGTCTTTTAGGCCAGAAGAGCCGTTTTGCCCCACCCTCTTCCTGCGGATGCTCTCCTGCTTCCCCCATCCTTTCAACATCTCTCACATTCCAATGCTTCCCAGTAAAGTCTCTCATTACCATATCACCTTTCCTCTGATCCACTGTACATTGACAACCAACCCTGTACAATTTTGACATTTCAATAGTTTTTCAGAACAAACTATTGCCTTGTGACTGGCCTGACAACCAAAATAAGCAGCAACACTTTAAAACTGATTCTTAAGCATTAATTTGGTACATGAGCAGTGAGAATACAGGTTCAAGATCAATTTGATGTTTTCCCCTCTTCAAATCCGAGGGTGGAACTCATTTAGATCAGTAAGTGTTTGCTATTCTGTTATTTATGGTAATCGTACGGACATTGACAATGCTACATGACAACCTGAACTTTGGATCACAGCTCTAGAGTTAGATAGGACATCTGAGAATTTTTTTTATAAATTCTTTCGATTCTTCTGTTTTTTACATCATAATAGTTATGCCCTCATTCTTTCCTTCTACCTGTTGGAGCGTTATCCCATTAACAAATAGTATTTTTTAGAGGAAAAAAATGACCAGCACAATTGATCAAGACATTGAAAAACACATACAATGTATAACACCAGTGGACATCCCACCTCCATGATGGAGTAAGTGGTGGGCATTCCCAACCCCTTAATTTTACAGAGAAGAAAACTAAGGAATGTGGAGGTTAAATGACTTGCCAAAGATCCCACAGGTAGTGTCAGTGAAACCAGCTCCTCCAATTTTGGAGCCAGAACTTACAGACTGTTCCAAGGCTTCCTCCTTATTTGGAGGCATCAAATAAGAAATATCCAGATAGAGCTCATAACACCACAAGGGGAGTTATCCTGGGCATCAAATGAGAGTAAACTTCATGTATTTAAGGAACTTAGATGTCATCGACATGTTCTACATATTTGCAAGGCCACAGTATGGCACAATGGAAGAGCAATGGGTTTAGAGCTAAAGTTCAGGGTTTGAATTCCGGCTCTACCATTTGTTACCAGTATCAATGTGGCCAATTCACTTCACCCTGCTAAAGATCATGGACTCCTCATCTGTAAAATGAGGAGGCTGAATCAGATGATTTCAGAAGTCTCTTCCAGCTCTAAGTCTACCATGCTATGACTGTCATACAAATACAGAGAGAATTAAATATGGCATGAGTCTATAACTCCCTCTGGGTTTTAATTTAATTCAATTTAAAAAAATTAAACCCCCTGGACAATATGGCTTAAGAGATAGAGGGAACAACAACGACATCCTATTCTATTTTCCTAATCTGAGCATTCTAACCCAAACCTGGTTTTATTGCTCCAAATTCCGAATGAGCTGTTTTAGCCATGACAAGTGATAAAAGCCAGGCTCTGATTATCTAGGGAGTCAGCTACCACTGGTGCTATGAGACCTCTGGCTGTACATTTGTTCTGTACCGGCCTCAGCTGACCAAGAATTCTGAAACCTGGGAACAGGTTTACAACCATCTGCCAGAGTGTCTGGTCAGCTCCCAGTTCTCTGGCCCTCCGTTGGAGGCCTTTTGAACTTTGAGCTCCAGATGCTGGAGAAAAGAGTCATGTTATAAGATCACAGGGCCCGGAGCTACTTGCAAAGGAGGACACACTTTTCCAAAGTCTCAATCATATTCAGGACATACAACTTGAATAATTATAGATTCTTCTGAACTCTTATCATTGAAATTTCATTTGATCTTCAATAAGACATTAAGTACAATAGGTCTACATTTTTATTTCTCTCAAACAGGGTCAAGATCTAAGAGGCAGAGCTGTTTCAAAAGAATTCAGACACAGTACAAGATGTGACTGTTTTTTTTAAGTTCTCTCAACCGGCAAAGCACATTCTACTCTCCCTCTTCCTCTTTCTACCCTTTGTCAATTGGATGAATGATTGAATGATTCTAAATGAATGATTAAGACAAAACGTTCTACCAATGCAAAAAATGAACTTTCATACAGTTATTGTTCCAGTATGAACAAAGACTCTGGATTTTTTCTCTTTTTTGGGAGGGGAGCTATTGTTGGTTAATTCTAAAATATCAAAATTATTTTAGTTTAGTCTTTAAAACTTCTGTATCCTTTTATCTGAATTATGTGACAACCTCAAAAAATACTAATTCTTCCATATGAAATGAGAAAACCAAATGATCATTTTCTGCTGATATTTTAATAGTAATCAATTCTAAGATAATATGAAGATGAGGTGGATGTAGGGAAAATAGACCAACAATATGAAAGCAAATGAGAGCCTAGGAAAATCACCCTCCTTGGAAACTTATTCTAGATTGATACTAAAAAGGAGGTTCTAAAAATTGAAACTTAAGTATGGATATATGTACATCCCCACCAACGCCCTTCTCCAAATGTTCAACCCTGCTTTTTTGCTGTTATTCTAGACTTGTGACATCTCTGGTGGAGAGGGAACTCTGGGTATGGAAACTCCCTTTGCCAAGGTAGAGTTATAACCTGTCTGCTGCTTATAGCCTTAAAAGTTTGCCTGGGGGCACTGAAGGGTTCTGAAAATAGCTCAGGGTCAGAAGAAGAATTTGAACCCAAGGCTTCCAGACTCTCATTCTCACTCCCTGCTTTTAAAGCAAGACCTGGTGTAGGGATCTCCTAGGGAAGGGCCCTGCCAATGCCCATCTTTGCCTGTTCTGCTATTTTAAATCTAAGGGAAAGCTAGGACCCTGAGAAGTTAAATACCTTGCTGAAAGCCATGGGTCTTCTGGTGCTGTACTAGCTTTCTACCACACTGCCTCATACACATTTCTCCCTCGTGCCCCACCAAAACCATTTTCTTAAGTGAGCTGCATTTTCAAATTAAGAACAATGTGTTCATCTTCATTATTATATTCAATATTATAATTTCATTTGTTAGAGCGAAGTCTAATTAAATGAGTCAAGCTATGGGAACGGAGCTTGCTGTCCCTAAAACACCGTCTAGTCTGCAACATTTAACACTCACTGCCACTGGTCAGGAGTAGGAATGATGAGGACGTCACCTGTCTTGATTGACTCCACCAGTTTGTCGTTTCTTTCACCTTCCAGTAGCTTCCGATAATATCCTGGGTTCTGGTCCATCTGTGCCTGGGCTCCACTTGTGGCCATCCAGACAAACGCACGGTGTTCGTTGGGAACACCCTTCCTTACATAGCGCTTTACTGAAGGAAGAAAATACAACAGAGTCAGCTTTGGAAGGAAAAAACAAGGCCTAAGTAGGATTAGAAATCCAGAGAAAAAAGAACCTGGGACCAAATAGTAATGAAACGTAAATGCTTCCAGCTCTTGCCACACAGGCTTAAAGACAAAAACAAAACTTGCTATACCTTCACCAAAAAGTGTACACACTCCAAAGCAACTTTTAAACAGAAAACGTGCAGAATCGATAAGCAATATGCATTCTCTTTGAAGGACAAACTATTTAAGTTGTCAACTTTCAATCAATAAGTCATATGTGCCAGGCACCATTCAAAGAAAGCAAAAAACAGTCCTTATTCTTGAGCAATTTACAATCTAATAGGCAAGACAATTTTAATAACACTGTTCTAGGTGAATTCATCTAGGGCAGTTAGGTGGAGCAGTAGATAGAGTGCTGGGCTTAGAGTCAGGAAGACTCACTGTGTTCCTGAGTTCGGATCTGGCCTCAGACATTTACCAGCTATGTGACTTGGGCAAGTCACGTTACCTTCTCTGCCTCAGTTTCCTTATCTGTAAAATGAGTTGGACAGGGAAATGACAAACCACTTTAGTATCTTTGTCAAGAGAATCCCAAATAGGTTCAAAAAGAGTCAGACACAATTAAAATGGACAGGTGTGTTCAATGCTACTAGCTGTCTTGTTATTGTATTAATAAAAAGCTATGAGTCATAAAGCATCCATCGGTGATTAAACATCTATTGGGCAATGACTGTATGCCAGGAGATAAAAATACAAACATGAAACAGCCCTTGTCCCTGAAGAGCTTGTAGCAAGTATGTACAAACATGTATTTTAAAAGTTCATAAAACGTGACTGGGGGTGGTGGTGATGGAGTACAAGAGTCTAGGAGCTGGGGAAATCAGGAAAGGCTTCATACAGAAGATGGCACCAGAACGGAACCCTCAAGGAAACTGGAAGACAGTCTACCACTTAGGATGTCATAACTCATGACAGTAAGCTTTCTGTTCTCTTCTGTGTTATTCTCAACCAGGTCATGCCTCCCTCTACATTCCCTTCCAGGGCCTAGTCCAAAAGTCACCCCATTTAAGAAGTTTCTGTTGATCAAACTCCACTGGAGAGTGATTATTCCCATGTCTTCTAGCTATCAGAACTCACATATAGTTTGCTTGTCCCCATGGTACTGTAAATTGTTTTTTCTCCCTATGGGTTTCTTTTCTCTTTATCTTGACTGAAAATTCCTTGAGGAAGTTCCCTGTTTTCTACCTTATTTAATGGCTTCTGGAGCTCCCAAAACAATGCTGCAATTATAGGAGTCACGTAACATGTTATTGAATTGATTTGGAATAAAACCATTGAAATTAAATCAGATTTGGTCAATCCAGAGGTGAAGAGACTTTCTCAAGGACAAATTAATTAGTAAGTGATGGAGGCAGGATTCCTTCCTTTGTCTCCATATCTGGTGCTCTTTCCCAGGTACCACACTGCTTCTGTTTTGAACACCCATTCAAACCACTGGCGCGCACCACACACACACACACACACACACACACACACACACACATGAAGCCAAAAAAAAAAGGAAATACAAGTACTCACCACAGAATTGTTTTTTAGAAACTAAGAAGACATTAGTAAAATTTAAAAAATAAATAAGAGGAAGGGGTACTTAAGTCCCCTTCCAGGAAATAGAGAAAAAATTCATTATGAAGCACTAAATAAACTGAGACCAATCTACTCTACAATTAGGGTTCTTTATAGTCACAACAATCCCTCCCACCACACGTGAATCAAAATTGGAATTCTTTAGTTCCAAGGGCTCCAAACCTTCACGAATGCCTGAATCAGACTAATATGTAATTGGGAACTATTTAATGAAATAAATAAAAATATGATAGACATAGGTAATATTAATATATGGCTTTCCAAATCAATATGTAGACAATAAAGATCTTTATTTTTTTACACTTTACTTTTAACACTTTTCTATGCCCAAAAGTACTGATTAAAAGATGTCTCCTGTCCTTTAAAATAAGAAAAGAAATGGTTGATCCTTTGGACTTAAGCTTATTGTCTATAACTATGTTGTACTGTTGCAATATGCTCGTTGTAATGAATAATATTCTTTCTGTACAGGGTCAAGGAGGAAGGAGTAAACAGCTCAGTACAATCTGAAACAGAATTCCCACATGTCGAAAGCTGTCCTTTCAGTGAAATATATTGGCTCTGTTGGAAAGTGCCTTTATTTCTTCTTTGTGCCCTGCTCTTTTTTGAGATGCCAGATAAAACACTAGACGTGTCAATCTTTGAAATGTTGAGGTTCAGGGTGCAAGGTCTTCTTGAAAGAATTTGCTCAGTTTGTCTCCAAATCCAGTAAAGGCGTTTACTATGGATAATACAACACACCAAGCAGGCTCCTCGCCACTTCGGGGAGATGATCTCTCCCGGCCCCTCTTAAGGGAGACACCCACTAGGAGGACATCCACTAAAGGGAAATGCCCCAAAGATTTTCAGCTGCACTGTAGTGACCCTGCTTTCTATGTGATTTCTGACACTGTTCTTTTAGGCCAGCCTATTCCTAACAGCTAATTTTAGGCAAATCGAATGAACCTGAAGACGTTTGTGACTTTTCAAGTCAATTCATAACCATAAAGAGTCATCTTTTTGTTTTGTGGTTGTTTGGTCACGTCTGACTCCTCCTAGGGAATTCTCTTGGCAAAGGTACTGGAGTGGTTTGCCATTTCCTTTTCTAGCTCATTTCACAGATGAGGAAACTGAGGCAAAGAGCAGTAAACAGTCACACAACTAATAAGTGTCTGAAGTCAGAATTGAACTCAGAAAGATGAGTCTTCTTGACTCCAAGCCCAGCACTATATTCACTGAGCCACCTAACTGCCCCTAAGAGCCATTTAACCCACAGTAAAACCAAGAGTGAATTTGGATGCAGAGGATATGGGCTAAAGTATCACTTCTTACCTAGAACAAATCACTTCCTTTCTCTGGAGTTCATTCCTTCCTTTGTATGAATGAAAGGCTATGAAAAGATAGATGACCTCTAAGTTCCTTTCCAGCTCTAAATTCTATGACTCTCGGGTATGCAATAAAATGGCCAGATTTTTTCCACCTTATTTTGGCTAGAAAGAAAGGATGCAATGAAGAAAATGCATGTCTTTGAAAAGCCAGGGCCTTATGCAGAAAATTTGTACTAATACTCAGAAATCATCATAGAATACACAAAAGCGTGTCATATTTGTACAATATATGTAATATATACATACATAATATATTTACTATATATTTAGCAATTATATTATAATTTACTAAACATATTTAGTAGTTATACATTATATAACTATATTATGTTTTCATATACGTATTATATCCTAATTATATTTAATAAATATGCCATGCTTTATATATGTAATATACACATACATATTTACTATATACATAGCAATTATATTATAATTATTTACCAAACACGTATTATAAATATTTAGTAATTACATATTATAATTATATTATGTTTACATATAAATATAACATCCTAATTATAATATAATTACTAAATATGTTATGTTACATATATTACATCTATTATATAAATATGAAATACAATTTTGTGTATTCCATGATTTTTGCATCTCCATTAGTATACATTTTCTGCATATATGTGTATTCTATAATTATTTTCTATTATATATTATTTATACATATTACATATAATTTTCTACAGCTCTCTATATGTTTTATGTATTCCACAACACATATAAAATATTCTGTAATATTTAAAAGGATTACATATATCTTTTGTTTTTCATCACTTACATTTTCCAATGTCTCTCCTCTCTCCCCCTCCCAGAAAGCCATTTCTCAGGACAAAGAATAAAAAAGAGGGGTGAAAAAACTGTAGCAAAACCCAGGGAGGAGTTCAAAAAAGTCTGACATATGCAGTGTTCTACACATGTAGCCCCCTACCCCTGCAAAGCAATGGGATTCGGTGCCTTCTTAAATGTCTTGGTTATCAAAATGTAGCATCTGGTTTCAACTGTTTGGCTGTTGTTTTTAAAGGCAGACTGATGGCTCAGGGGATAGAGACGGCTGGGCCTAGAGTCAGGAACACCTGAGTTCAAATGGAGCCTCAGACCCTCAGTAGCTGTGTAACCCTGAGCTAACCCCTTCAACTCTTTACCTCGGTTTACAACAGGGATGATAACAACTCCTATCTTGCTGGATTGTTGCAATGATCAAATGAGATAATATTTGCTTAAGAACAATGCCTGGCACGTAGTAGGAGCTTATTCATTTCCCTTTCCTCTTCTCCCACTTACATCATCGTATTCATGGTGTATATGTAGAGTGTTTTCCTGGGAACGCAAAAACATCCAAGTATCTCAGAGTCAGGGGAGAGGGGAGTGGGGAGAGGACCTTCCTGGCAGGCTCAAACAATGTGCTATGAACCAGTACCATATACTAAGCGTGAATACAGTCCACCAAAGGACTGATTAATAGGATATCAGTATACTAATCAGCAAGGTGGGTGGGTACATACCATCAGTACCAACCAACCCCTCTTCCTCCTCCCTGGAACCTCTCTGACACTCATGGTCATTGCTATCTATGCCTTTATGGGTATCAATGACTTCTCCACATATAGCATCTGGCATAGGCTGATGGCCAATGGTGACAAAAACAGTCACAGAAGCACACCTGCTGCCACCAGCTCTGTAAGAACACCCAAGAGGAGCTCCATGCAGTGACTTGAAGTTAAGTGGTCAGTGGCCCAGCTGTCCTACTGCAGAAGGGACCGCCAGAGATAGATAGGCTGACTCCTCTTGCCTCCCAATTCAGGCAGCTGCCGCTAACCCCTCTGGGAATGGAGGGCTTATGCTTTCTATGTGACTGCCGTCTGAATAAGACTGTCCTGCATCGTCCCCCAAAAAAGTTCTGAAAAGTTATTTCTTCCTTCCCTGTGTTCTACTCCACACCCACCATTTGCCAAGTCACTAACATGCTTGAGATCGCTGCTTCCCTCTAAGGTCCTCTGGTGTTGCCTACACCTCCAACTTACACCACACTTGGTGCTGTGTTGTATGAGCAGAGCAGAACTGAACTAGCATTCTGAGCTCATAATGGTCTTATCGGCCATAGTAGGGCACATTGAAACTTGGCTAGTGCCATTTTGGTCGTTTTCGAGAACAGATAACAGATACAACAAAACCACTACTTCTTTACCTATAATCTTTCTCATCCTTCTACTCACAGTTCTGTCTTCAGGGAGACCTTTAAGTCTTAAACAACCCAGAGACACCCTTCCTTTCAACATTAGATTCCATGGTGGATAACCACGTTTACCACACTCCCTCATCCAGATCAAATTTTTACTATTCTCAACCTGCTGTACCTTCAACCCAACATCTCCTTTTATCATCAGTTCCTTGTTCTGTACCCATGCCACCTGGCACCACTAGGGACAATCCTGCAAATGAAATGACCATTCTCAGAACTGGTTTTCCTGCCTCACCTTTCAGCCTGCTAGACAAGGTTATTACTCTTTTAGGGATGGATCCCTTGGCTAGCTTCCCCCATTGGGTGCTTGAAACTTTGCCTAATGCAGTAGAAAAAAGAGCTGGAATTGGTATCAGATAACTTGAATACACACCAAAATTTTCGAAAATCCAGGCTCCACCAATTACTATATGTGTGACCAGGGAGAAGTGACTTCAACCCTCTGGGCCTCCCTTTAGTCATCTGTAAAATTGAGAAATTTGTTCTAAAGTGGGCATAAAAATAGCCCCTATCTCATAGCGTTGTTTTGAGGACCAAATGTAAGTGAAGTGCTTTGCAATTCTTAAAGCAAAATATTATTATTAAAGATTCTGAATTCCTTTCTCTTCTTCAACCTGCTATCCTCCTAGATAATCTTATATTGTACCTTCATTTACCTTGAAACAATCAAGGATTCCTATTAACCTTTCAGTATCTTTGAGAAAATGCAATTCCTCATTCTTGACAAAAGCAGAGGAAGACTATGGACATAAAATACTCTCTACGCTGTCAGATACATTTGCTGTGTGGGCTAGTTTTGCTAAACTGATTTTTCTTCTTTCCTTTTTAATCTTTGTTATAAGCATATATTGAGAAAAGAATGGCAAAGTGAAAATAAGAGATCATACATATATACATACATACTAAATATACATATATATATATATATATATATATATATATATTTTTTTTTTTTTAAGAGAGGTTGGGTGTGGTATATATAGTGGAGAGAGAGCTAGCCTCTGCCAGGAAGGTCTGGATTCTAATCCCACCTTGACACATACTGGCTGTGTAGCCCAGGGCAAACCACTTATTCCATTAGTGTCTCCAGTGACTTCCTCAAATTCCACGTTGCCAAGGAGGTGCCGATCTTAATTGGCAGAGGAAGTTTGTTTACCACAAAGTTCCCCACACTAATAAAGTCCCAGGATTGGTAAATGAAAAAAAAATGAGTAAAAATAAGATAAAAAACCCAAACATGTCAACATCTCTCTACCTCAACCTTTCATATATTATCACTATGTTTGAGGGGGCATCTCTTCACATCTTAAAATCTAGGTTCCCTGTAGCCTCTATTTTGCTGCCTGTCATATGAAAGGTCCTCCATTCAAGTCTTCTGCCCACTTTGGCATTTCTACTGGTTTCCTTCAGTAACAACGAACAGAAAAATATTCACTTGACCCTGTCCAACTCTCATCGATTTACTTTTATCTCCTATCAGGAATGAGTTTCTTAAATCTTATGCCTTACTCCTGCTATACTTAATACTTTATGCTTTACTTAACACTCCTCTCAAACCCCTAACTGGGTGGTGGTGTAAAGAGTGCCAGCCCTGGAGTCAGGAAGACCTGAGTTCAAATCCAGTCTCAGATACTTACTAGCTGTGTGACCCTGGGCAAGTCACTTAACCTTGTTGCTTGTTGTCAGTTTTCTCATCTGTAAAATGAACTGGAGAAGGAAATGGCAAACCACTCTGGTATCTGTGCCAAGAATCGCTGAATAGGGTAATGGAGAGTCAGAAACAATGGAAGCAATTCAACAACAAATAATCCCCTGTAATATGGCTTCAAATTTCTTGAACATTTCCCTCAAAAAGTCACCAATTTCTCCTTGTAGCCAAATATGCCTTTTTTTTAAACTCCTCATTCTTCATGACTTTCCTGCTTTCTTGAAACATTTTCTTGTACTCCCACAGTTCTCTTCTTTCTTCTCCATCCTTCTCAACCAGACTCCTCCATACTATACCCTTCACTTGCCTGTGTCCATCTACAATTGATTGTCCTACCGTTGAAAATAAACATGCTGAAAAATTAATTTCTTCCTCACCAACCTAACAATGCTTTATCCATTGCTACAAAATGTGCTGCTATTTTTCTGAACCCCTAAGTTATGACTTTGTTATCATTTTTAATTTTGTCCTTTCTTCCCCTCATTAAGTCCCATGATCCTACCGCATCTCTCAGTTTCATACCCCCTCTCCCATTTCCACAGCACCACACTAGCCTCCTACTATTTAGGCTTCTAATTCTTTGTATTCCAATTCACACAGTTGCCACAATGATCTTCCTTGATACCATTCTCATCAAATACTCCTCTGCTCAACAGGTAATAAAAGGCAATGAGTGTACAGAGGGTTAACTTTGGAATCAGGAAGACCTGAATTCAAGTTGTTTCTCTGTCACAAACCAGCTGTGTGACCTGGGTGTATCATTTAATCTCTCAATGTCTGAGGCAATTCCCTAAGACTATAAAACTATAAACAAGTTGTAGTTCTGAACTAAGAGTTTCCACATTAACAAAATCAAAGGCATAGATGGGAAGAAGAATCTACTCCAGGTAGGTAGTGCAGCAGATAAGAGTACCCAGTCTAGAGTTCAAATCTAGACTCAGACACTTACTAGTTGTATGATCCTGGGTAAATCACTTAACCCTGTTTGACTCAGTTTCCTTATCTTTAAAATAGGGATAATGAAAACCCTTACCTTCCAGGGATCTCATGAGAATCAAATGAGATGATAATTGTAGAGTTCTCAGTACAGTATCCAGCACACCGTAAATGCCATATAAATGTTGACTCTTATTACTACCAGAATCTGCAGAGGTTCCGCTTTATTGTCTATTACATCAAATCCAAAGCCAAGAATTGCCATCAACTCATCAAGTGGCAGCCCTGCCTGCATTCAACCTAATATCTAGTGCTTAGTTAACTGCTTCCTCTATCTAAATCAACAGGCTTGACATTTATTCAGATATATCAAAATATATCTTTACTTTAGAGCCTACCACAGGGCCTGGCTCAATAAGTTTCCCCACTATCCATTCAAATCAATACAATTATTATTTCTGAATTGAATTCTTTATGACTCCATTACCAGTCCTATGATGCCATTTCCAATCCTATGACTCCTTAACAGAGGTGTTTTCTTTTTACTCTAGTGTTCATGAACTTTTAAAAAAATTTTGAAAGCTGTTTTCATATAATTGGTTTACTTTGTAATCTAATGTAGTACATATTATGCATTTAAAAATAGCATTCCAGGAAATGTAACCTGGACACAAGCTCAACAAGAATTCTTGGAAGAGCTAAAAATTTATTTAAAAAATCAAAGTATAAAGAAATCTCTCTCTCTCCCTCCCCCATATTGAAATTGATTTTACCCAATAGGGAAGAGGGGGAGGAGATAACATAAAGGGTGTGTGTGTTCTCCCAATATTCCCCTCTAAATAACTTCAAAGTAACAATTCAAAGTGATTTCTGAAGTGGCAGAACCAACAAAGGTCAGGGTAAGATATTTTTCCAGACCATGACAACTTAGGAGGTCAGAAGGAAAGGTCTTTAACGTTGGGATGGAGGGTGGAACACGACTTTGGTAGCAACAAAAACTTCCAAACCCCAAGAACAAAGTCTGAAAACAGTAGTGTGAAAAAACCTCTGGACAGTGACCTCCACCCCAATGTTGCTCACCTTATGAACAGTCTATAAAGTCAAGAAATAGGCTGGGAAAATGAACAAAGAACAATAATAAAAAGAATCTGACCATAAAAAGCTACTAGGGTGACAGGAAAGATCAAAACACAAACTCAGAAAAGACAATGATTTCAAAACAACTACAAGCAAGACCTCAAAGAAAAATGTAACCTGGACACAAGCCCAACAAGAATTCCTGGAAGAGTTAAAATTTTATTTTAAAAATCAAATGAGTAATAGAAGAAAAACTGGAAAAATAAATTAGAGCAATGTGAGAAAAGTATCAAAAGACAATTGATAAAAAGAACACAAAAGAAATACCAAAGAAAAAAACATCTTAAAAAGCAGTTAGTAAAAAAAAAAAAGGGGGGGGGGGTTGGGGGAAGAAAAAGAGGTATTAAAGCTCACATATGAAAATAATTCCTTAAGGGGGTTGGAATCAAGATGGTGAAGTAAAAGGATGGACTTGCTTCCCCTATAGCCCTTAAAATACCTGTAAAAAATGACTCTAAACAAATTCTAGAGCAGCAGAAGTTACAAAATAACAGAGTAAAACAGATTTCCAGCCCAAGACAGCCTGGAAGGCCAACAGGAAAGGTCTATTGCACGGGGCTCAGAGCAGAGCCCAGCCCAGTCTGGGCCATGTGGCATGGATAGTACCGGAGCAGGCTTCAGGGCATGGAATCACAGGCAGTTGCTGTGGTTTCCAGATTTCTGAACCCACAGATGCCACAGACAGCTTCAAAAGTCAGTACGAAAGCTTTCACCTGGGTGAGAAGAAGCAACATCCAGTCCTGGCCCTGGCCCCAACCCCAGATAAGAGGCAATGACTGTGTTTTGGAGCCCTCCACCTAAAGACCCTGGGGGAAATAAGCAGCGGATCTGGGGCTCAACCTTTGTGGGGTGAGGAGCAGCACTGGATTGGCAGAGCTGGTGGCAGCTGTGAAGAGGGAATCCTAGTCTCAGTTCTAGGGCAGAAAAGAGTGCTTTTAGTTGCTCACAGACTGCAGTGCAGGTAAGGAGAGAAGTAAATTCCTCTCCCTTGATTGTACCACCTTGGAGGAACTGAGAACTTACAGGTCCCTAGAGACATCTCAGAGAATAGCTGTACAAAACCTCTGAAGCCTAGGGTAATATATGCTCCACTTTACAAAAGACTCAAAAGTCAAGTAACGGACTGGGAAAATGCCTAAAAACAGGGAAAAAAATGAGGCTATAGAAGGTTACTTTCTTGGTGAAAAGGTATTTTCTTCCATCCTTTCGGGATGAGGAAGAACAAAGCATACCATCAGAGGAAAACATCAAAGTCAAGCCTTCTACATCCAAAGTCTCCAAAAAGATATGCAATGGTCTCAGGCCATGGAAGAGCTCAAAAAGGATTTTGAAAATCAAGTAAGAGAGGTGGAGGAAAAATTGGGAAGAGAAATGAGAGCAATGCAAGAAAATCATGAAAAGTGAATCAACAGCTTGCTAAAGGAGACCCAAAAAAATGCTGAAGAAAATAACACCTTTAAAAATAGACTAACCCAAATGGCAAAAGAGGTTCAAAAAGCCAATGAGGAGAAAAATGCTTTAAAAAGCTTGCCCCTGTGGTGGCCAGTGACCATGATCAGAACAGTGCCTGTGGTGATACTAGCTTTAAGTCTCCTCACATGCTAGCTGAAGGGCTTTTTGCCATGACTTTGCAGCTTTCTAGGCATATCCTCAACAGTGTAACACTAAGGCATTTTGCGAATCTTTACCACACAGGTTCCTACATTCTTATCGCCACCAACTGGCTTTGAGATAGTAGCAAATACTTTCTCTTTCTTTTTCCTTTCAATGCGGGTTTTTGGTGCAGCATATTTCTGCTTGTACATGGCTCTTTGGGAATACATTGCAGACCTGGAGTATCCACTAATCCCTCAGGCCAGGACTGGGTTCCAACCGCAATGCTTTTGAGGCTTCTTTACCACCTTTTCAGCCACATCTTCCTTTTTGCTCTCCTTTTTTTCGTTTTTAACCTTCTTTTTCTTTGGGGACTTTTTGTGTGCCATCTTGAGAGACAAGAAAGAGCTTTCAAGCATTCTTGATGAAAAGACCAGAACTGAATAGAAAATCGGACTATCAAACACAAGAATCAAGAAAAGCATGAAAAGGTAAACAGGAAAGAGAAATCATAAGGGACTTTCTAAAGTTGAACTGTTTATATTCCTACATGGAAAGATACTATTTGTAACTCTTGAAATTTTTCTCAGTATTTGGGTAGGGGGAGGAATTACACACACAGACAGAGAGAATAGGGTGAGTTGAATAAGAAGGGATGATATCTAAAAAAATAAAATTAAGGGGTAAGAGAGGAATATATATTAGGAAGAGAAAGAGAGAAATGGAATGGGGCAAATTAATTCTCATAAAAGAGGCATGAAAAAGTTTTTACAATGGAGGAACAAAGGGAGGAGGTGAGAGGGAAAAAAGGAAACATACTCTCTTCACATTTGACTTAAGGAGGGAATAACATGCACACTCAATTTGGTATGAAAATCTATCTTACACTACAGAAAAGTAGGGGAGAAGGGGACAAGTGGGGGCGATGATAGAAAGGAGAGCAAATGGCAGATGGGAGTAATTAGAAGTAAACACTTTTGGGAAGGTACAAGGTCAAATGAGAGAATAGAATAAATAGGGACAGGACAGGATGGAAATATAGTTAGTCTTTCACAACATGACTATGATAGAAGTCTTTAGCAAAACTACACATATATAGCCTATATTGAATTGATTCCCTTCTCAGTGGGATGGGTGGGGAGGGAGGAAGGGAGAGAAGTTGGAACTCAAAGTTTCAGGAACAAAAGTTGAGAAATGCTTTTGCATACAACTGGGAAATAAGAAATACAGTTAATGGGGTACAGAAATCTATCTTGCTCTATGAGAAAAGAGAGAAGATAAGGATAAGGGAAGGGAGGGATGTGATAGAAGGGAGGGCATTGAAGGAAGGGGTAATCAGAATCAAAGCATTATGGGGTGGGGGAGGGAAGAGATAGGGAAAAAATTTGGAACTCAAAATTTTGTGGAAATGAATGTTTGAAAACTAAAAATAAATAAATAAACATTAAAAAAAATAAAAATTAGAATGGAGCAGATGGAAGGTAATGACTTTATGAGAAACCAAGAACTCATAAAACAAAACTAAAAGAATGAAAAAATAGAAGACAATGTGAAATATCTCACTGGAAAAACAATTGACCTGGAAAATAGATCCAGGAGAGATAATTTAAAAATTACTGGTCTACCTGAAAACCATGATCAAAAAAAAGCCTAGACATCATCTTGCATGAAATTACCAAGGAAAACTGCCCTGATGTTCTAGAGCCAGAGGGCAAAACAAATATTGAAAGAATCCACTGATCACCTCCTGAAAGAGATCTGAAAAGGAATATTGTAGCAAATTCCAGAGTTCCCAAGTGAAGGTGAAAATATTGCAAGCATCCAGAAAGAAACAATTTGAGTATTGTGGAAACATAATCAGGATAACACAGGATTTAGCAGCTTCTCCACTAAAGGATCAAAGGGCTTGGAATACAATATTCTGGAGGTCAAAGGAACTAGGATTAAAACCAAGAATGACCTACCCAACAAAACTGAGTATAATACTTCAGGGGAAAAAAATGGAATTTCAATTAAGTAGAGGACTTCTAAGCATTCTTACTGAAAAGACTGAATAGAAAATTTGACTTTCAAATACAAGAATAAAGAGAAACATGAAAAGGTAAACAGGAAAGAGAAGCCTTAAGAACTCATTAAAGTTGAACTGTTTACATTCCTTCACAGAAAGATGTTATTTGTAACTCATGAGACCTTTTTCAGTATTAGGGTGGTTAGAGTGGTGAGAGGAAATACATACCTACGTATGTGTGTGTGTGTGTGTGTGTATATCTATATCTATATATATCTGTGTATGGGTATGTATGCATGTGCATATTATATATGTGTAGGTATGTATATGTACAAGGGTATGTGTTTGTATGTATGTGTATACACACACACACACACACACACACACACACACACACACACATAGACAGAGGGCACAGGGTGAGCTGTGGAGGGACAGGTCAAGGGAGAGAATGGAAAAAATGGAGGACAGGACAGGACAGAGGGAAATGTGGTTAGTTTTTCGCAATATAACTATTATAGAAGTGTTTTGCATGGTTACACATATACAACCTATATGGAATTGCTTGTTTTCTCAGTAAGGGTGGTTGGGGAGGGAGGAAGGGAAAGAATATGGAACTCAAAGCTTTAATAATGAATATTAAAAAATATTTTTAGCATGCAACTGGAAAATAAGATGTACAGGCAATGGGGTATAGAAATCTATTTTGCCCTACAGGAAAATAGAAGGGAGGAGGATGGAAGAAAGGGAGGCAACAGAAGGGAGGACAGACTAGAGGAAGGGGCAGATGAAGTGCATGCTGTCCTGGGGTGAGAGGGGTGAGGAGAGATGGGGAGAAAATTTTGAATTCATATTCTTGTGGAAGTGACTGTTGGGAACTGGAAAACAAATTTTCAGTTTAAAATAAAAGAGCAGAGATGAATAGAGAATTTCTCTTTTAAATACAAGACTAGAGAGAAGCATAAGAAAAACATGAAAGAGAAATCACAAGGGATTTATAAGATTAAGATGTTTACATTCCTATATGAGAAGATGATACTTTGTAACTCCTAAGAACTTTACGGCAGTTAAAAGGAATTTACATAGACAAAGGGAACAAAGGTGAGTGTATTATTATATTGGGATATTCTAAAAAAGGTGGATAAGTGAAAAAGAGGGATACTGCAGGAGAAGGTTGGAGGGGGAGGAAGAATAGGGAAAATTATCTCATAAAAGAAACACTTAAGAGTTTTTTCAGTTAAGGAGGAAATTGGGGGCAGGCAATGCTTGAATCTCACTCTCATCTGAATTGGTTCAAAGTGGAAACTGCACACACACACACATACTCAAATGGATATAAAAAATTGATCTCATCCAAGAGAGAAGAGAGGAAGGAGATAATAGAAAGGCGTGCACGCGCGTGTGTGTTTGTGAGATAAAAAGGAGGATGGATGATTAAGAGGTAGCAATCAGAAGCAAAACAGATTTTCAAAGAGGGACAGGATAAAAAGAGAGAGAAGGATAAACAGAAGAAAATAAGATCGAAGAATATACATAATTAATTATAACTGTGAATGTGAATGGGATGAATTCACCCATAAAATTGAAGCAGATAGAAAAACGGATTAGAAACCAGAATTCAACAATATCTTGTTTACAAAAAATGCACTTGAAAGAAAGAGATGTACACAGTTAAAAATAAAGGACTAGAGCAGAACATATTATGTTTCAGCTGAAGAAAAAAATGGCAGGGCTAGCAATCATGATCTCAGGCAGAATAAAAAATGAAAACAGACCCAATTAAAAGAGATAAGCAGGAAAACTACATTTTGCTCAAAGGTACTAGAGACAATTAAATGACATTGCATCCAAATTCTTAAAAGAAAAGTTAAATGAGTGACAGAAAGAAATAGACAGTAAAACTTTATAACTTTCTCCTCTCAGAACTAGAGAAATTTAACCATAAAATAATTAAGAAATAAGTTAAGGAGACAAATAGAATTTTAGAAAAGATAAATATAATAGACTCCTGGAGAAAACAGACTAGGAATATTCCAGATATCTGAAAGTCATATGCATAGAAATGATACTTGAATCCTTAAGAACAGATAAGGTCACTGAGAGAGAGACTATGGCTGTATCTATCTATCTGTCTGTCTGTCTGTCTACCTATTGATATATCTATACATCTATCTATATGGAGAGAGTTATATTCTTGCCTAAGTACATCTAGCATCACCAATTGCCTATTCACCATTTCAAATTGGATGTCCTGTAGGCAGCTCAAACTCATCACATCCAAGGCAAATTCATCTCTCATTCCCAAAGACATCCATCTTCAGAATTTCCTTTTTTGTTTGTTTTTTTTTTGTGAAGGGATACCACAGTTGTTCCACTTACCTGGACTCACAATCCTGGAGTCATCTTTCTTTTTCCTCAATCCCATATGGCTACTCAGATGCAAATTTTGTACACAAGGCCTCTGAGGTCTCCTCTACAATCACATGGCCATCACTCAGGTTCATTCCCTCATTACCTCTTGTGGGGACTACTAAAGATTGATCTTCCTGCCTCAAGTCTCTTTCCTCTCCAGTTTATCCTCCATATAGTGGCTCCTGGATTCTAAAATGGTGGAAGGCAGATAAGCATTTACATAGCACCTGCCATATGCCTGGCACCGCTAAGTCCTTTTACAAATACTTCCTCATTTGATCCTCACAGTAACCCTGAGAGGGAAGGACTATTAATATTGCCATTCTTTTTTGGTGGTCATTCAGTTGTTTTCAGTTGTGTCTGACTCTTTGTGACCCATTTGAGGTTTTCTTGGCAGAAATACTGGAGTGGTTTGCCATTTCTTTATTCAGTTCATTTTACAGCTGAGGAAATAGAGGCAAACAGAGGCTAAGGGACCTGCCTGGGTCACAAAGCTAATAAGTGTCTGAGCCTGGATTTGAATTCAGGTCTCCCTAACTCCTGACTTCCTAACAGGCCCAGTGCTCAATCTCTGAGCTAGAAATTGCCTCTGATCAAATATAAATCTTTCTTTCAGCACTTAAGGCCCTTTGCAACTTGATTCCAACCTATCTTTCCAGTTTCATTAAACCTTACTTCCATTCAAATACTTTATGAGGTTTAGTCAAACGGATTCCCTTATTTTTTCTCACCCTAGAAATTTCATCTCACCTCTATGCCTTTGCATAGTCTGTTCTGTATACATGGAAAGCACTCCTTTCTCAACTCCTCCCCTTAGAATCCCAGGTTCAGCTCAAATGAAACCAACTACATGATGCCTCTCCTGATCCTGCCAGCTGCTTATAACGCCCTCCCTAAAATTACTTTGTCCTCAGGGGTATGCTGCAGTTAGCAAAGCTCAGATCAGCTTGAGAATTGCTGAATGTTCAATGTTGAGTATTTACTCCTTGGAAATCAGCAAATACTACAAATAAAGGCTTGATTTTTTAAAATTGTCTAGACTTCAGAGAGTGATAAAGAAAATGTTAATATTCAGATTGTGTGTCCTGGATACATTTTCTCCCCAGAAGAGCTTGGTTGTTAAACAATTATCAGAACACCTCTGGTGGTACTTATTTTTTATGTACTTACTTATGTCTCCCCTCAGAGAATGCAAAAAGCCCTTGAGGTCAGAATTATTCTTGACTTTGTAAGCCAAGTTCTGTATTCTCAGTCTGGCATATGATAGCTGCAATGTAATCATTCCCTGCCTTTCCCCAAATGAGGATCAATAAATGTTGGTTGACTAACCCTAATGAATTATTCCATCACTCTGGGTGGCTTTATCCTTAACCTATTCAATTTATAGATACACACAACTGATGTGCTGCTTTGTAACTGTTCTCATATGCAGGTTATCCCAAAAGTTTTAATAAAGTTTTAAGCATTGGTAAACTGCACTAAGACTTTTGGGACACCCTATATGAACACAGTTCACAAAGAACTTTAGGGATCACCAAGTCCAACTTACACATTTTAGAGATTAGGAAACTGAGTCACACAGGAAGTAACGGCAGAAATATGATTTGAATTCAAATTATTTTCCTAAGTTTTGTTTCCACTGTAAGTGAAGTCACCTTTACTTCGAGTCAGCACTCAACTTCAAAGAAAATACAGAGAAATCAAAGTCAACAGACATGCTTCCAAAATGTCTGACCATTAACATACATACGTCTTTACTGGAGAGGGAACATGTGGGTCTTCAAAGCTAGGGGGCTCCTTATCAACTTCCCATAGTCTTCATCTGGCACTCATACTTTCTTGCAAAAACTAAACCCCAAAACAAAACCTCACCCTCACTTTATACACTTTGTAGAGCCAGAGGGCATCACATCCCTTGAGAACAAGTGCTTCATTAACAAAATGCTTGGATCTCCTTACAAATCTTCCCAGGTTAGACAATGGGTGAGAAAGATCCTCCCCAGATACATTCAAATAGAGGCATTATACTTCTTGATTATACTAAAACAAAAACAGCAAAAGAATTCTTTACTTGCCATTACGTGACCACCTCCCCTCAGACACTAGACACTTGACACTCACTAGTTATGTGACCTTGGGCAAGTCACTTAAGCCCAATTGCCTCATCCTGGGTCATCTCCAGTCATCCTGATGAATATCTGGTCACCGGATTCAAATGGCTCTGGAGGAGAAGTTAGGCTGGTGATGTGCACGGCCCTCCCTCACTCAAAACAAAGTCAAGTACAAGTCATGTCATCATTTCTCTGATGGCATGATCTTCTTTGGCAACAAAGGACAAACACACACAGGATCAGGGACCATGATTTGACTTCTTCCCAGCATCTTCTACAGTATTTCCCACAGAGTAGGCCCTCAATAAATGCCCAAAATGCATTAGACTAGATATTCCCCAAAGTCTTTTGTAGGTCTAACATTGTCTGATTCCAAGGCATAGCACAGTCCCCGCCACATAGTAGGCACTTAAAAAATGCTTATTGATTGATTGCTCTAGATCTGTTTTCTTTGAAAGAGAACCTCAGTTAAAGACTTACAAGGATGTAGAGCTGGAAAGAACCATAGGGGCCAACTTATCCAACCCTCTAAGGCCCACAGAAGTAAAGCCTTGGCTTGCTAAGGCTCACACAGGTAGTTTAACCCATATCAGACTCTGAATCCAATGCTCTTTCTACCAAGCAAATTTGTATACATCTTTCTTTGCAAGATTGTTACTTAAAAGTTCTGGTGATTGCTCCAAACTCTACTAAAAACCACACATACCAAGTCTGTATGATTAGGTTAATATCAAACACTTATTTTCAAGTAAGAAAGGTCACGCAAAAGAAAAAATTAATGTTGGTCAAGGGATTTAAAAGGAAAAAAGCTTAGCATAAAACTTTTCAAAATGGCATAATCAAGACAGTTATTTCATATTGACTCCAGTATATGGATTAAACATTTTTAATAGTCACTTAAAATGGTGGCTGAGCTGTTAGAAATTTGGGGATAAAAAAACTAAAGAAAAACTTTCTTTAGAAGAAACCTTTCTATCAGAAAGTTAATGACAAATGCCTAGAAATCAGTGTAAAAAGGGAGAAGAGAAAACAATTCTTCCTTTCAGGCAAAATTTATTTTGCTAAATTTCCATTTGTTTTGGCACATTCTTTATCCTGTTTCAAATGTTTGTCTCATGTGTAATATTAGGTACAAGTATTCACTGATACATTGCTTTGTTTTCCACTAAAAATTGAATCTAATTAGTTCTATAGAAAGTGTTTTCTATGAGTAAAAAAAAGTATAAAAGTGAAACTAGTACAATTTTTCATAAATATATAAACATAGAAGAAAAGAAAGGGGTTGAAGAAACCTGAGCCAACCTATTTTTCACGGAGTAACCTCAGAACAAAACAGACACTGTGTCGTTGACATTCAAATTATGTCCAATCCTCAGTGTACAACATGGTTATTTTGAGAACATTGACTTACCTTGAAAAGAGTCTAACTAAAATAATGTAACTATTTTATTTTCCTTTAACAATGCTGTTAAAGTACTGTTTTCACATGCAATCATTAAAATGAATCCAGCTACTTATAATCAGTGATTTTTTTTGAAGTCAAAAAATAACCCATTAAAACTTTATTGGTACAATTAATATGGCCCAAGAATTTTCTGTTCTATTTTCTAATTCTTATGCTAACCATTAATTTTCCCCTAACATCTATGGGGTAGATACGAATACCTAATTTCCCTCATTTTACAGATATTAGGATGGGAAACAGAAATTAAGCAACTGATATTATTTTCTTCTCCTGATATTACTTTATATTTCCTTATCTGTGTACATTTGCATCCCCTTGAATGCAATGTAAGTCCACTGAAGGCAAGAGATGCCTACTACTAATTAGACAGTTTTAGGCACTGTGCTAAACACTGTACAAATATCATGAGATCAGGAATGATGAGTCCTGGGAACAAAGCTAGCATGCCTTATTTATACTGGACTGGTTTATTGATGCCATAACTAAAATAGCATCAAGTAAGAAAATCTTGATAAATTTCCATTCCTCATTCTGTCTTTTGCCTGGTATACCCGGTTTTGCTATTTATGTTGTCATTCAGTCTTTTCAGTCTTGTCTGACTCTTTGTGACCCCTCTTGGGGCTTTCATGGCAGAGATCCTGGAGTGATCTGCCATTTCCTTCTCTAGCTCATTTAGCTCAGTTACAGAGGAAGAAAGGAAGGCAAAAAGAGTTAAGTGACGTGCCCAGGGTCACAGAGCTAGAAAGTGTTTGAGACCAGATTTGAACTCTGGTCTTCCTGGTTTCCAAGCATGGTGCTCTATCCACTGTGTCATCTAGCTGTCCACTGCTATATATACATATATGTATATTGTAGGCACTTTTCACGTAGGTCACCTGACTAATAAGGGATAAAGTAGAGAGTTAACATGACTGTACTATACATATATACAGACATGTATAGATATTGAAATATGTTTACATGTTTAAATACATAAATATAGGCACATATACATATATATGTGAGCAGCCAGATGATGAAGTGAATAGAGCTCTGGGCTTGGAATGAGGAAGACTCATCTTCATGAGTTTAAATCTGGCCTCAGATACTTACTAGCTGTATGACCCTGGACAAATAACTTAACCCTGTTTGCCTCAGTTTCCTCATCTGTAAAATGAGCTGGAGAAGGAAAAGGCAACCAGGTATCTTTAGGAAGAAACAAACCCTATAAAAATGGAATCACAGAGAGTTGGACATGACAGAAATAACTCAACAGCAATATAAATATGTACACACACATATACAGGTGTATATATACATATATTGCATGGATGCATGCACACATGCATGTAGCATAGAACAGTGAAATAAGGAAGACATTCAAGTCCAACTTCTGACAAATACTGGCTGTGTGACCCTAGACAAAACACCAAACTCCTCAGTATCAAAAGGTGTTGAAATTACAACTAATATCATGTGAGAGAGTGAGAGTTTCTTGATGTTTAAAAGGGTTTGGGGATCCCTATATGATGTCACCTGCCTAATTCTACAACCTGTTTCCATTTACCATAGCTTACTGCATTTTGCAGCATAGAATTGAGATCATTTCTGGAATTTTTTGGTAGCAAGTATCTTATTTAAAATGATGATGTGGATCCATTTCTGCAGATAAGAATTAAATTATTTAATTTTCCATTCAGATTCTTGTTCTTCCACAAATACTACATTAGTTTGTTTTTTAGCAGATCAAAAATTATGTCTTGGGGTAATGTGACAGACTCAACTCAAATGGCTGAAGGAGCAGATGCCAGGTGCCCGAAACAATTGACTCTCATTTATCTACATCAAAAGGGCTGAGCAGTAACAGATAATTCAAAGGGTGAGAAAATCTCTAGGATTTCTTATTTTCATACTTTCAAGAATACTCTTGCATGTGTATATTGGTATACATGCCATTCTAAAAATTCACAAGACTTGCAGCAAAAAAAAAATTAGCTATACTGAAAAGCACTTAAGAGAAGCCAGAAGGTTATTCAGATTTTGCTATGTTTTCTCCCTTATGGAAATATACCTTCCACTAATAAAATCTGTGTCGGAGTAGGAGGTAAGGCTAAAAGTCAATGACACTATAAAGAGGTCCTATAAACTTACTGGATTTGAAGGTATTGCTTTATTTAGTTAAGTCTTTCCTGGTCGCTGGACCATATAAGTCCTTAAAATACTCTTCCCCTTTACTGGTTTCAGAAAAACCTGGGAAGACTTGTAAGAACTGATGAAGAGAGAAGTGAGAAGAATCCGGAGAATGATTTATATAATAACTTTAAAAGACTTATGAATTCTGATCAACACAATGACCTGATTCCAGAGGTCTCATTCATGATCAAGAAGGTTACACCTTTCCCGACAGGTAATAGATTACAAGATGAAACACAATTTTTCTTGGACATGGTCAATGTGAGAATTTATTTTCCTGGAATGTGTGATAGGAGTTTGTTTGGTTTTTGGTTTGGTTTGGTTTTTGCTTTCCTAATTTGAAGGTAGGGGCGAAAGAGAGAGATACGGTACATCTTCATTTGAAAAAAAATTAAAAATTACTCCCCCTTTAGATAATAAGTTGAAGGAAAGGAGAAACAAGAAATATTTAATGACAACACCAAATGACTAATACATATTCTGCTTATGCTAAAACAACCTAGAAGTCATATTTGTCGATAATATTGTGAGTTGGAGACAGCAAGAGTTGTAGAGGGAGGTAGAAATTGTCTATCCTTATTTAAACCTGAACACATGATGATGGGGAAATAATAAAGATGACAGGGAAACTGCAAAAGGGAAAAAGAAAATAAAGAAAGAAGGGCCAAAAATAGCCAGAAGTTAAAGAGCCGGACAAGGTGATCTGAGTGTATTGATGACTATTTCGAGTGTGTGCATATTAAAAATCAGTGACATGGCTCTTCAAAATCATCCATTTGATTACTAATTTCTAGAGTGCACATGTATTATTCAGTGCCATGAAGGCTTTCACCTTAGGATGACACAAGGCTGATTATTCTGAAGTTAACCTAGAAAATCAAAGGTGGAAAATTCATGGGATTTATGCTAATTATTCATCATTAGTCCAAGCATAACACTTTTGTGCTTGATATTTAATCTCTAGTGACATGCTTATACTATCAACCTACTCTGCCATACAAGAAAAAGAAAATCCAGACTACAAAAACAAGGTTAAACACAGTATTCAAAGCATATCAATAAAGGAGAAAAGATAAATGGGTATAACCAGTGGGATCTTAAAATAAACAAAAAGGAATGAGAGGAAACAGAGGAAAGGACACAGACAAGAATCTGAGGCCCAGGCATTAGCCCTAGGCATCTGTCACTTAGCAGCTGGGTCACTTTGAACTGGTTCAGGCAACCTGGAGGTCATACAAACCTAGAGGGCTGCTCTTGGAGTGAGAAGGGCCAGGGTTCAAATCCTGTCTTTAACATACCTTGGGAAAGTCATTTAAGTTCCCTCAGCCTGAGTTATTTCATCTATAAAATGAAGATAATACCTGAAATATGTACCTTGAAGGATTGCTATGAGCCTTAAATAAGATCATGCATATAAATAATGCATGTAAAAAACTGCAAACTTTAAAGTATTACATAAATGTCTTACTATTGTAAAGAATAAATTAAAGACATTTTGTGATCAGATTTAGTGGAGGGAGTGTTCCTCCAATGATAACAATGATAGCTCACATTTGTACATTGTTTTGAGGTTTGAAAGACACTTTGGCTGTTAGTATGCCCATTTGATAGATGAGAAAATGAGGCTTATAGACCCTGCTCACACGGTTAATGTCAGAGGTGGAATCCGAACCTGCTCTTTCCTGGTCTTGACTTCAGGACTCTTCTGCCACACCAAAGGTGTCTTCCAGTTCTAGCACTTAACAGTGCCTGGCCCATAACTGTTGTGTAGCTGGAGGCAGCTACCTGCCTCAGTAGATAGAGCAATGGGGTCTAGAGGCAGGAAGACCTGAGTTCAAACCTGGCCTTAGACACTCACTAGTTATATGACCATAGGCAAGTCTCTTATTCTCTGTCCTAATCCACTGGTGAGTGAAATGGTAAACCACTCTAGTATCTTTATCAAGAAAACCTCATACTGACAGGTCACAAACAGTCAGACATAACTGGATGACTGCTATATAACAGGTCTTTAATAAATCTTTCTTGATTGATTGATTCTAAATCCTTGGACCTGTTTCCTTCTTCCATTCTCTTCCTTTCTGTGGTCGGTAAGAACGCTGCAAAAAGGCACAAACCCCTCTGCAGGTTTTCCTAACAACAAGGGTGACCACCTCACTAAAGAAAGCAAGGGCAGAAACAACTAACTAGTGCAAAAAACAACCCAAAGCCTCAATCCAGTTTAAACCCTTCAAGTTTCAAAAACTGAGGAAAAAACCATCTCCACTCACCTCCTTTCTCTATCCCACAGAAATCCTACTTAATTGTCAGAGCGACACTGAATTTCCTCAGGGAAAGTCTCAAATGTTTCCCCCTCCTCCAACTCTTACTACTTGGATAATTAAAGAGCTCAGACTGGACCACTGCCTTGTAGTTTAACCACATGGCCCTAAAAATATCTAAGCCAAAAAAGTTCAGCACATGTCAACTTCACTGATGTTGCTAGACAACGAAGTTTGTCCATTTTTGATGAGAATATGAATGAACTTATGTTGGTGTACTTCAAACTCACCTTTCAGACTTTTCTGGACACTATTTTTCCCCTTCAAAAGTTTTGACCACTTAATTGCTCTGTTAGTGAGTACTCTCAGATAGGTGGAAAAAAAGTCTTCATAAGAGGCGTAATCAAAGTCTGCAGGTCTTTCAAACCCATACGGATCGATCCTGATATTAGAAGAGGAAACACATAAAGTTAACTTTGTAAATATTTTGCATGTCCTTCTCTCAATGAGTTGTTCCATTCCCTTCCACCTCCATAAAAACTCCAGAAGGACATTTTGTCTTTGTTACAAAAGTGCCTGGAACACAATTGTGGAATTGAATAATAATAATTTTAAATGTAAAGATGACAGCTATGAATCACTCATGTTTAGCTCAAAATTGTACTATCAATGTAGGAAGACAAAAGCAAATACAAGAATGTACATATATACCAATTTGAAAAGGATATGTGCCTACATGCTTGGATACGTTGGAAATAAAGAATAAAACTTCGAATCACCTGCTTCTTTTTAATATGAAAGATTTTACCATTAATTCAAGTATGTTTCACAAAGTCTGAAGTTTTTTTTTTATATTTAACTAAAGCTAATCCTCTGTTATTACATGCAGGAGATCTGCTGTAGGAAGGGCAGCCACAACACGAGCCTACCTGGACAAAAGAAGACACAATCTTATGGTATGCCAATACTTAAGATTTAACTATTTTTGATGGAGAAAAAACAGTATAATCGAGGAGAACAGAGCTAAGGGCAAACTCTTAGTAGAAGGGGACTGGCCCCCAGTACAAGGTGAGGGAGTGGAAAGAGCTCCAGGCCCTAGATTTGTATTCAACCTGATATCAACTGTACACTTAACTTTTCTCTGGCTCAATTTCCTCACCTGTAAAATGGAATAATATTACCACCTATCTCCCTGGGTGGTGGTGAAAATAAAAATGAGATAATATTCGTAAAAAAAACAATTTGCAAACCTAAAAGCGCTATACCAATAGTAACTACAAGGAGTCAGATCTGGTTTTCCTTCTAATCTTGCCCCTTGAACTAGCTTGCTTTGATCTCCCCCAGTCAATAGCCCCTGGTCTCCTCATCTGTAAGATGAAGGGTGACCTTAGGATCTCCTTCCTGCTCCAAAAGTCTATAGTTTTCAGAAAAGAACCATTAACTACCAGATCCTCTCCGGTTAGGAGACTGAATGAATGTCTTCTCTTCCCACTTCTCAAAAGAAGCCCACGGCCAGCTAGCGGGATCTCCAGCCCACTCAGGTCGCAGTCCTACCTTACTGGGTGGGCGACAGCAACACTGAATCCTAGAACAAACCTCTGTGGTCCTGGAAAGAAACTGTCGTTCTGTCAACTAGAAGCGAGGCTTCTGGATACTATTCCAAGAGAAGAGATTATAAATATAACGATCACAACTCTGCCAGGCAGTTGTGGCTTACTCTGAAAGGGAGAAGGAGAGATAGTGGGAGGGAGGGAGACAGAGAGGAAGAGGGGGAAGGAGAGAGTGGGAGGGAGAGGGAAAGGAGGAGAGGGGGAGAGCGAGCGAGCGCCTGCCGTGGGGAGGACGAGTGGCTCACTAAAAACCGGCCTGGAAAAGAATCCTCCCGGTGCCAGGACAGCCCCTTCTTCCTCGCTCAGCCCAGCTCCATGAAGCCCCACAGCGCACGCCGGGGTCCCTCGGGTCCGGGCGGCTGTTCGTGCCCTCTCTCCCGCCGGCCAGAAGGGCCGGAGCTGGGGAAACTCCGAGCCCCCCGCAGATACCTGGGGATCCGCTCCCTGGCAGCCTGCGGTGCCTCGTCCTCCCCGCGCCCCGTCTCCATGGAAGGCGGCGCTGACCGCGGCGAGGGTTCCATGCCGAGCGGGTGAGGGCTGCGGTTCGGGCGCCGCGTCCGCAAGTGGGGCAGAGGCGGGATGAGGGCGCGGAAGAGCCGGGATGAGAGCAGAGCACCGGCTGGGGCCGGAGAGGAGGCGGTCGGCTCTGCGCTCGCTCCCGGCACGCTAAAAGTGTCCGCACGAAGAGCAGCGGCGTCCGCACGAAGAACAGCGGCCTCCGCAGCCCTCGCGGGAGCCGGGTCCGATAAAGAAGCCGGAGACCGCTGGAAGGAGGCTGGTGCAGGGTCCAAAGTTCATCGCCCGGGATCCCAGGAGCTGCTTGTCTCCCCTCAGGCCTGAGAGCCCCGGGAGGAGATAGAGCCAGCAGAAGAGGGAGAGCGCGGGGCCCAGGGAGCCCTACGGGCGGGGGGCGCGCTCATCATTGAGGACCCGGGGCGGTGGGCAGGCTCTGGGCTGCGTTTGCCCGCTCTCTCCTTCTTTGGCCCTCACCAAAGGCCTGGAAGCAGGCAAGCGCAAAGGTGCAGGGAGAGGCACCAAGGCTGCACCTGGCCCCGACTGGTTTGGACAGGTCAAACTGGGGCTCTGCAGCAGACAACTTCACGAGGAAAACTTGAGCCAGGACCCCAGGGATGGCAGCGCACCAGTCTCCCGCTGGCACGCTCCTCACCTGCTCCCTCTGGCTTCCCCCTGGCATCTAGCTCGCTTCCCCCGCGCCCGCGCCTCCTTTTTCTCTTTTGCCTTGACCCAGGCTGTCAGTCATACTTACAGGGTGGAGCCTGTCTCCCCACCCCTCCGGCTCCTGTTTAGCTACCCGAGGAGCTGGATGCTGAGTGGGGTAGCAGAGAGGGGAATCCCGGCTGGCCCCGGGGGACCTGGAGAAAGTCACTGCGAACGCTTGTGGGAGCTGGGGGAAGGGGTGCTTAGAAGCGCTGAGTGTCTCGGGGTGACCCCTCCATCCCTCCCCTGAATTAGCAGCTGCGGTTCCGGGCTGGGAGCGTGCTGCTTGGACTGGCATTTGTAAGTTTAAGGAGTGGATGTGAACCTCCTCCAGTCCAGAAGGCGAGAGACAGAGAAAGACCCAAGGGAAGGAGAATAAAGTGCAAGTGGGGTGGGGAAAGGAGGGTCAGTAATATAAAAATTTGAAAAAACCGGACCTAACCTAAACGTCTATAAGAAACGACCGACCTCGGTGGTCCGGCCAGACGATTCCAATACCAGCTGGTTGGCAACCCCTGTGGGGGGAGGGGGGTCGCAGGGTGCAAGCCATGGTGTATAAGAGGCGAAGGCGGGGAGCTTTAGTGGAATCCTGCAAATCCCTGGCCACCAGCGGAATTCAGCTACTATTGGTTTGCGGAATGTCCAGCCAGCTTTTTATGGAAAGAAAATGCTATCCCTCCTCTCTTGCCCCATTCTTGAAAATTTCCGAGCTAGTAGAATGCAGATCTTTAGTTATAAAGATAAAGACGAGTCTGAAAGCCGTAGTTCAGGCTTGTGCTTTTAATTACATCTGCAGAAGAGACGATAACACTATTAAAATTTTTCTTTTCTCCCTTCTAACCTCCTTTTTGACGAGTCCGACTACACTTCTACACGCTGAGAACTGATTAATCCTATATCCCTCCCTCCTCTGGAGGACCCACCTAAAAGTGGAATGCCTCATTTCCTCCTTCCTAGAGGCAGCCACTAAGACACCCCCAGGGGTTTGTAGCTAATTGCCTGAAACTGACTTGAGAAACTGAACGAAAGGAGGCAAGCCATAATCTTCCTACTCCTCTTGCCTCCACACCCTTAATCAAATCCTGACTTTCCAGTGAGCCAGTCTTTGGAAAATTATCATTGCTGCCAGAGAAACAGCCTGTAAAATAGTCAAACTGAAAAGATTAGCAGATGAGATTTCTCAAAAGAAATAAATTCTTGATCCCAGGCTAGTATGAATGAGGCCTACTTGTAGGTTAATCCCAAAAGACCTAAAGAGATATCGCTTCCTGTCGAAAAGGGAGATAACTAGGAAGACTTGTTAATCTTTTCCCCCTCCTCTTTGCAACTTTATTGCCATCTTTCCAGGCATCATAATTTCATAGTCTTGGGAACATGAGTCAGAAACCTGGGTACTTGCTGTACTATTTTTGCCGGAATACAGATAAAATTGCCTTTTGCCTTTGGGTCTTAAAAAGGCAAATAATTAAACTGTTTGTTACTTTCTAAGCTTTTATCTTCCCTAGAATAGTCCTGATTTACAAATGACATTTACAACTTTATCTACTGAAGTGTTTCCCAGTCTTTTGTCAAGGAATTGACCTGAATAGGTTATCTTCAGTAAGGCAAATGTATGCAGATCTAAATGATTTGTGGCCCATCCCTCTTCCCCTTTTTGTAGCACTGGGGTGGAAAGTCTATTCATGTCCTATGAGTGAATGGATCCCTCCGGATGCATTTTCCCCTAAGAATCAATGTTATACAAAAAATATTATATTTAGGCAGTTTGTTTTGTAACCGAAGTTAGCAAAAATTTAAGTATGAATCCATACTGTGTGAATTTGGGCAGTTCATTTAATCTCTAAAATTTGATTTTCTAATCTGTAAAATGGTAACTTGTATAGATTTATAAGCCTATGAGGTCTTTCCATCAATAGAAAGCAAATTCCCTTATTTCCTTGTATCCTTCCTACCTAGTATGTTCCCTGGCACATAGTAAGATCTTACTAAATGGTCATTGATACAGCCTATCTTACATTTGAAAGGAAAGTGGTGGAAAATGTACCTCCAGTTTACTCTGTATACATATCTTGTTTGTGCATAACTGCTTGCAAGTTGTCTTCCCCATTAACCTGTGAGTTTCTTGAGAGCAGAGACAAATTTTTTTGCTTGTCTTTGTATTCCCAGCTATGCTAGCACGATGCCTGGCACACAGTAGGTAATTAATAGATGCTTATTAACTAACACAGTACTATAAAAATATGAATTATTGTTTGACACATTATGGTGGATTGACCTAGAAAGTGGAGGCTCTATTCAAACATTTGAATTTCCTATGAACATAAAAAACATTAATGCACATTGAACAGATAAGTAAATAATGTTGATACGGAAACTGGTTAAAGAATTGCTTTTTAAAAAAATTATTACAAACAACTGACAGTAGTTTGATGTGTGATCCATTTATCAGAGATCATTGCACAATTCCTCCCATGGTAGAATAGGGGCTAGAATAAAGAACTCATAGCATGAAGACCTGGAACTAGTCTTAGCTCTACCACTTACTAGCCATTTTTAATCACTCTAGACCTCAATTTCCTCACTTGTAACATGGGAGTAATGATATCTGTGGTCCTTATCTTAGAGAGTAGTCATAGGTTACAGAGGGCTTTAGGGATTGCCTAGTTTATCCCGTTCATTTTATAGATGTAGAGAGTGCTTCAATGATTTGAAGCATCACACAGCTATTAAGAGTCTGAATTAAGATTTGAATCCAGATCTTCTGAGTTTGAAATAGGACTCATGCCATTCTCTTGTGCTCAAGAGGATCAAATTCAATTTAAGAAACATTTATAAATATGCAGAACAAATACCATGTTAGCCACTAGAGTCTCTACATCGTTTCTCCTGTTTTCCTCTTTTGCTCTAGTTTCTGACAAAGAGGTGGCCCTTCTTGCCAAGGATAATCTCTCTACTTGATCCTATCCTCTCCCATTATCCCCTTCTGCCTACTCATACATCACCATCCTAGCAGAAACTTTATCACCTTGAACTTGGGGTATTATAATAGCCTCCTCATGGGTCTCCTTGCTTCAAGTCTCTGCCCATCCCAATCTGTTTTTCACAGATTGTTGCTGTTCATCCTTTGAAAAGGACCCGTGACATCAGGAGGGTGATGACTTACAAGTGAATTGGATTTAAGTGAGGCAGAACTGTGCAAAGTTATCAGCTTCACTGTCTCCTCCAGAGTCAATAGAGTCCAATGGTCAAGACTTAGGCCAAGACAATCTTTGAAGGCCTTGGATGCAGTAGGAGACCATGACCTTTTTAGGCTAACATCTTTCCCAGGTCTCAGTTTGTCTGAGGCAAGACCCTTCAATAATTAAAAGTAAGTTAAGATTTGAGGCAAAAAGTGACTTAGTTTGCCTTCACAAAAGAATCAGTCTGGAAGGGGAAAACCCTCAGATTTTCTGGCCAGAACACAAATAATTGCTATTTCCAGTCATTCTCACTACTGCTTCAGTGATTTTCCTAATGTCCAAGTCTGACCATGCTACTCTCCTATTAATTAAATTCCTCTGACTCCATTAACCTCTAGAATAAAATATAATTTCCTATGTTTGGCTTTTTTTTTAAATACGGGGAAACCTAGTCTACTCATTTTCTACTCCACTGTTGCCAAGTATGTTGGCTCAACTTTCCCTCCAAGTTAGCAACAAACTAAACTGTTCCTGCACAGGGAAACATTCTAATCTGGCATTGGCATTGTCTTCGGGTAGTCATTTTGCATTGGGGCCTCCAATTTTGTTGAATGTGAATATTTAACTTGGAGAGGATAAGTCTATGATCAGTCCAGCCTCTGGGCCACAGATACTCTCATTTGCTGTCTTTTGTCCCTATAATAACATAGTCTATTAAATGCCAATATTTGCTGAGGGAGTCTATCCATAAAGTTTTATTGCATTTAGGTGAACAGAAAACAGTGTTGGTGATGGAAAGGTCATGAGATGCACAAGTCTTCAGTAGTCAGGGACTATTATCATTGCTGTTTCCAACTGTATTCCTCCCTAGGACTCCCTTCCATATCTGGTAGTCTGACACTACTCTAGAATTAAAATCACCCAGCATTATAAGCTTGTCCTCTATGGGCACATTGATGATAAGGATCTCCAGCTCTTCATAAAATTTTTATTTGACCTCATCAGGGTTCGTCATGGTGGGAGCATAGACACCGATGATGGTGGTGTGGCATTTTCCCGCAAGTGGCAATTGCAATGTCATGAGTCTGTCATTCACTCCCTTTGGTAGGTGTACAAGCTTGTTGAGTAAATTAGTTTTTATCTCAAAACCTACTCCAGCTTCTTGGCACTCCCCTTCAACTAGAAAAAGGTGTGTCCAGCTCCAGCTTCAGTAAGCTAGCCTTCATTTGCCAGACTTGTTTCGCTCAAACTATTGGATATTTGGATTCTATGCCTGTTAAGTTCTCTCACAACAAGAACTGTTGGTCTTTCAGGCATCTTGATTTTGTGTTGTCTGTAAGTGTGCACATATTCCATGTCTCAATGGTGAGTGGAATCATCTTTGCAGAAGTGTTTGTACATTTTTTTGTATGTGTTTCAACCAGAGGGTGAAATCCCTGTGTACTGTGGTAATCAGGTCAGGATGGGGTAAGCAGACAATTTTTAGGGCACGTTTTCTAGCCCCTTCCTCACACCAGGAGGCTAGCAGTGCCATCCTTAAAGGACTGCTCAGATACTGAAAGGTCTACTGAATCCTCCTGCTGCTTCCATTGAGGAGATGACTCTTTCTACTATAGCTCCCTCGTATCCTCACCTGCTGCTTCATCACGTGTGTGTTGCCACAGAACTTTGAGATAGGTTAAAATGGTATAATGATATGGGGGATGCCTTTTGATTTGCACATAAATTGGATTTAAGTGAGGCAGAGTTGCAAAAAGTCATTGGTCTCACTCTTCCAGACTCATCACAATCTAGTCGTGGGACAGAATCAAGATGACTGATGATGGCTCAAGTAAATGGATGACCTTACTGTCTTTGATGTCTAACCAAGCTCTAAGCACTCCCTAGTACCTGCTTCAGCTGCCTTCATGGCCCCCATTCTGCCACAGGAAGTCTTCACTTGCTTGAGGTAGACACTCTCTAACTAACTGATGGGTTTGAGAACTCTTGGTTACCTGGTTGAGTCCTTCTGCCAAAATGGCTTACCCCGTGTGATCACTGTGCAAGCTACAGCTTCTGGGAGCCACAGGTGAGAGCTGGGTGGCAGGCAGACACCAAAGGCAAAAAGCAGCCCTGAAAGGGTCTGCAACCCTCCCACCAGAGGTCCTAGTGTTCGCGGAACTAACCCTACACCCCAAACAGGGAAACCACATTTTCTTTAAAGGTATTGTAGACATAAAACATACTAAATGTACATACACCCAGTGGCATAACATCTAAATTCATAGAGGAAAAGTCAATTGAACTGAAAAAAGATAATTAGTGTATCCATTATACTTGGGCCTTATTTTCCCAGAGTAAGACCTGCTACATCTCTCCCTCAGATTTTTATGGGTATCCTGAAGGGTACAAGCCCTGACTCTTAAGTGCTAATGAGTAGTACCTTAATTCCATTTTATCCATTTAACATCAATTAGTTTACTTCAAAGATGTAAGAAGAAAAATGAAAACATTTCCTTCTCAACACCAACTTGTTCCCACCAAGTTTATATCCACATGCATCTGTAGAGCCAATGCAATATTCACAGTGCCTATGACAGCCACAAATATCATGGCGCAATTCAGAAACGTGAAATGCCACAGACTCTCCACATGGAAGGCAGAACCAAAACATTTATTCAGACCCAAATTCATCACAGGAATAAAAATCTATATATAATAACAGTGCAGAGGACAACACCATCCCCACGCCTTAACCCTGCTAGGCTTCCCACAAACAGGTCCATTGTACTCATCACAAGCAGACTCTCTTAAACAAAATCACAACCACAAAATCATTCACACTACCCAGGAGCCTGCGTCCTTCTTAGCTCTGACTGCTCTCCAGACTAACTTCCTCTCAGTTCTGCCTCTTCCTGCTCCACCCATTCAGCAAACTCCTCCTACCACAGGCTCCATGTAACTCAATGGGCTTATTAATGAATAGGAAAGATTTTCCAATTCAAATTACTATTGTAGCATCTTGGCTACGAGATGAGTTCTCATCTCGGCTACCGCTGGGCTGAGTCCCAAGGGCTCTCCTTGCTTCTCTGGGTATCGGATGCTGAGCTGGCTGGGAAAATGAGACCCTGGGATACAGGATTGCTTAGATGCTTGGATGCCTAGAAGTCCAAGACATTTGGTTTTCTGACCTTTGGAAAACTCACAACAAAGGAAGAAGCCAATGACATAGGTCCATGGAGAAGTCCCTTCCAAATCTCTCTCCTTAAGCATTGGCTCTCACTCAATGCTGTCAATGAAAGAGTCAAGTTACCAGAGCAAATCTAAAGAGAATGGGTGAGGCTATCTCAGGCCTTTTTGAATGCCTGCCCAGCCGATCAAAGGTCCTCCAATCCACTATATGATTGGTTAATTGGAACTAGTAATGAAATGTCTATGTGTGTTCCACTGTCCATCCATGGAATTGTCATATATATCATAAGGACTCTCCCAGAGGCAAGATGCCCAGTCCCTCCTACACAGAGAATTTGTTTAGCTCATGATGATGCAATTCCCCAGATGCAGTCAGTCCCTTTTATATTTTCTCAGCAAATTTGAACACACTATCTATGTTTCTAATCTAGAACAATCCTCTTGGGGTCCTCAGGAGGCACATACATTGTCCCTTTGCTCACTTCCCCAGTATCATACAAGAAAAAGACAACTTAATATGATACAACTTGACACAGTCTTGTAGGCAAAGGTATAAATCACTACCCAAAGTGATGGGGATTCAACAAACAAAGAATATTTTGCAAGGATTACTGTTTGCTTAGAATTTAACAAGTGTCCTACATGGTATTCAAAATGGTCTTTCTGAGCCCATAGGCAAAAAAGAAAAATAAAAGACAAAAAAAAGGAACTTCTTGTTTCCAAAGGAAACCTGGTTCCCATCAAGCTTTGCAGACCATGAGTCATTTTTCCCAGAGGAAAATAGCACCTGCTGTCTCCTGGAAGTCATCGCCTTACTTTTAGGTGAGAAATCAAATGAAGTTTGGTGCCAACAAATCATCTCTGGGTACCAGGAGACTGGGGTACTTTACCTGTTCCCTATTCTATGAGGCATCTCTCCTTTTAGTCTAGCCCCAGACACAAAGTAACTCTAAGGAAAAACCTAATGAAACTTCCTAGATCAGGAAAGCCAAATGCCCACAGAAATCTCAAACATGTGGGCTTCCACATATAGCGATTAGGGACTTGAATTTGACTGGAAGTCATCCCTCTGTTAAGCCTTTAAAACCCTTCACAATCTGACCTCAACCTACCTTTCTAGTCTTACTATATGTTACTCCCCTTCAGTCACCCCATATTTCAGCTAATTTGGCTTTCTTGCTGTTTCCCACACGTATTCTATTTCCCATCTCAATGCCTTGTATTGCCATAGCTCATGCCTTGAATGAAAAAGCCTCCTCACTCCAGCTTTGTGGAATTCCTCTTTCTTCAAAATACTGGCAAAACATTGCTTTCTACCAGAAGCCTTTCCTGATCTCAACTGTTAGTGCCCTCTCTGCCTTATTACCTGATATTTAGCTATCTTGTATTTATTTTCAATTCTTTTCTTTATATTTATTCTTATATACATATATATATATATATACTTGTTGCCTTCCAAGACAGAATGTAAGTTGCTTGAGAGGAGGAATTGTTTTATTCTTTGTATTTGTATTCTTAGTACCTGAGACATAGCTTGGTACATAACAGATGTGTAATAGATAATTGATGGATTGATCAAAGGCTCAGCCAAAGGGTTACTTCTACATGAATTTTTTCTTGATTCCTCCAGTGGCTAGTATTCCTAAGATCACTGAGTTATCTATTTTGTATATTAGCTACACACATATGTATATATGTACTAGACATGTGTGTGTACATATATATGTGTACATGTGTGTGTTGTGTTGTTGTGTGGCTGTTTTCAGTTGTGTCTCACTCTTCATGACTCCATTTAGGTTACTGGAGCAGTTTGCTATTTCCTTCTCCAGAATATTTTGCAAATGAGGAAAAGGGAGACAAATGCGTTTAAGTCACTTGCCCAGGGTCTGTCTGTCTCTCTCTCTCTCTCTCTCTCTCTCTCTCTCTCTCTCTTTCTTTCTCTCTCACATACACACACATACACACACACATACAAATTCATATGTTTATATGCATAGATAAACACGTGCTCATTTTTATATATGTGTTTATATACACTCATATGTATATATGTATGTAATTATATATAGATACACACATACATCTAGCACATAGTAAGTACATACTAGAGCTAGGAATTTACTATATACAGTAAGTATCTCAAGGATAGAGACTTTCCCTTTTGTCCTTGTATCCCTAAGTGCCTAGCACAGTACCTAGTATATGGTAGGGTACTCAATAAATGCCTGCAGATTGATATATTTGAACTCAACTCTTGGATTGTCCTTTCACTTTATCAGTTTCTATCCCTTTTAAATGACTAACTTTTCTTGTTGTTTATAAACATGTCCAGGTCCTCCCCCTTCCTTGAGTGCTAAGTACTCAAAAGATTTCCCTTTATCTCTTCTCTCTTTCTTAGCCAAACTTCTAAAAAGAAAGTCATCTACATTTGTGACTTTGATTTCCTTATCTCCCATATTCCTTTAAAATGTTGATGCATTTTGTTTTGATACAATCAATACTTCCTGACCACCAAACAGTAAACAAACTCATTTTCAAAGTCAATCCCCACTTAAAACAAAATAAAACAAAAATAACTTGGGTGGGGTTAATCTGTGAGATGTTTTTATTTACTTTGCTTTTATCGGTTACAGGGGAAAGTTACGATGGAAGGGATGTATATTGAAAATGGCTGATGTTAAGGTCAAAGGCAGCAATCAGTAAAATGTCTTTTTTCAGTAAAAACAAGAATTAGATTCTTTTGGAGATAGCACATGAGATTAACAACAATAATTATATTTGTTTAGAGTTTTGTTGTTTTCTCATGTTGATGTTAGTTAACATTATGAAGTTATAATGTCATGTAAAAATAATATTTATGCTTTAGTCTTTTTGTCTGTTACTATCTTGACTGCTTTCTTTACTCGATTTCCTTTATATAAACCTTTCCATGTTTTTCTAACTTCTTCACATTTGTAATTCTTTGACACAACAATAATCCATTATATTCATGTATCATAATTGGTTTAACCATTCTTCAGTCACATTTTGTTATCACAATCTGACTATTCAATCTCTTGCAGTCTGGTTGTACTCCACTCTGTGCCCCGTGCTAGAGACCTTTCCTATTGGCGTTCCAGGCTGTTTTGGACTGGAGAATCTCTTTCACTCTGTCGTTTTGTGGCTTCTGCTGCTCTAGAATCTGTTTAGAGCCATTTTTTACAGGTATTTTATGGGTTGTGAGAGGAGAGCTTCTAGAGGTGCGTCCTTCTACTCCACCATCTTGGCTCCACCCCGAGATTAGACATTTCTACCTAGATGTTTTGTAGACATCTCAAACTTCACTTGTCTAAAATACAATATCTCTTCCTTTCAAACCCATCTATCCTTCAAATATTCCTGCTCTTTTGAAGACATCACCATCCTCCTGGTCCAACCAGATTCTTAAACTTAGACTTCTTCTTCTTCTTCTCCCCCTCTCCTATATATAATCACTTGTTTAATTCCTTTATTCTGCCTTCAAAACTTCCATTTTTTTTGCTTCCATTTCCTTCTCTCCACTCACATGGCTGTCACACTAGATCAGGTTTTCATCACATCCTGCCTGAAGTATTACAGTGGTCTCCTAACTGGTCTCACTGCTTAGTTTTAGCCTCTTCCTTTTCCAATCGATACCATCCATGGCTGCCAAAAATATTCCTCTGGCATAGGTCTTGCTGTGTTATGACCCTCTTCAAGAAGTAAATCAAGATAAAATACAAACTCCTCAGTTTAGGATTTTAAACTTTTTACCACTTGGTTCTAGCCAATCTTTTCAGATGTATCTGACATGCACTGTTTTCTATTCAAACTTACTAACATATTCTTCCTTATGTATTATTTTTCATTTCCCATCTCCAAGCATTAGCACAGACTTTGTACAAGCCTGAGAGGCATTCTGTAAAAAAAAAGTTGCCTTGAATTAGTTAAATGAAATTGGGGTGCTAATCAATGTTAGTCAACAGGAGGAAAATAAATTAGAATCAATGCCTGAGCTGATGAAATTTGAGAAAATCACTCCAATGCTTTTGGGGTACCTCTTGAACACTGAGGGGGAGATGTAACCACCCTCACTCTGGGAGAGTAAGGCTAGAGTATTGTTATGTCTAAATGCTTTCATTCTCCCAATAATGTCATTTTGGTCATTTCAGTCTAAATAATTAATATCCAGATACCTCAGAATTATAGGTCTTAAGATACCAGGAAAGTAGCTAGGCACCATGGATAAAGCACTTCGCAGAATCAGGAAGACTCAAATATGGCCTCAAGCACTTACTAGCTGTGTAACTCTGGGCAAGGCACTTAACCCTGTCTGCCTCAGTTTCCTCATCTGTAAAACAAGCTGGAGAAGTGAATGACAAAGATACCAGAGTGGTGGGAGATGGGAATGTTGTGTATAGGACAGTAAGTAGATAAGTTTGATCGAAATGCATTGGGGGATAAAGTATAATCAGCTTGGAAATACAGTTTGGAGCCAAATTAAGGATGATGTTGAGGTTGCAAACCAAAGTAATTGGAAGGTTGGAGTTAGAAATGGGAAAGTTCAGAGCAGTAGGTTTGAGGCAGGGGTGAGCCAGAGGCAGATCTAACTGGCTAATAAAAGTCTACTGTTAAAAATTTTCATTGTGGGCATTGATACTGTGGAAATCTGCAAATGCTACAAATCTGGGCTTGATTTTGTGCATTACGCACATTTTCTCCATTACTTTCTTCTGTCTAAACAATCTACTGAATTTAAGAAAGTAATGGAGGAAATGTTCATAATGTAGATTAAACTTAAAAGTGTAGCACATGAGGGATAGTTAGGTAGTGCATTAAAGGGAGAACTATCCCTGTAGTTAGGAGGACCTGAGTTCAAATCCAGCCTCAGACACTTATTAGCAATGTGATGCTGAGCAAGTCACTTAAACTCAAAATTAAAAAAAAAAAAGGTGCAATGTATACATTTTTATGGTCCTAGAAAATCAGTTGTTAAACATTTAGCAGTATCACTGGTTTGGGGAAAACATAATGAGTTCTATTTTAGACATGTTGAATTTGAAATACCTAGTTGACATCTAGGCAGAGATGTCTAGAGCTGGAGCTCCAGATGAGGGTTCTGACATGTACATTTGGGAGTCAAATGCAAAAAAAAAAAAAAGAGAGAGAGAGAATGAAACTCAAGAGGTGGCCAAAAAAGAGTCTGAAAAGAAGAGAGCAGAGGGGCCTAAGACAGAAACTTATTGTGCACAGAGAGACCAGGATGTGGGTAATGATTGGGAAAAGGCGTTCTCAGGTAGATAGGAATAGGAGAAAGCAATATAATGAAAAATCAAGAATATCTCCAAGAGGACAGGTGATCAACATTGTCAAATGCTACAGATGAAGATGGATAAAAAGCTATAAAGTCATAAGGAGATCATTAGTGACCTTGGAGAAAACAACTTTAGTAAACTAGTGAGACTGGGAACCAAATGGCAAGGGATTGAGAAGTAGGAATTCACAAGTAGAGGCAGTGGGTACAGACAGTTTTTTTTTTCTAGTAGTTTGTCTGTGAAGGGAAGGATTATGGGATCATATGTGTTGGACTAAAAGGGATTTTAGAAGTCATCTATTCCAACCTCTTTATATTACACATGAGAAAAAAGAGAGCTTCAGAGATATAAGACCACAGCCCAAGGTAAAAGGGAAGGCAGAGGTTCCTTTTTGAGAAAAAAGAGAAAATGATCTTGCAACCTGTAGATCACTGCCTCCTGGAACTAGATTCAACACTGGCCACTTATCTTTACTGTCCATGTTACCTTGGAAAGTCATCTAAACCTATTTCCTCATCTATAAGATAAGGATATTAGATTAAATGGTTTCAAGGTTCATTTTTATTTCTAAATCAATAGACCTGTGATCTGGATAGGTTTCTAGATCAGTACAGGGTGAATCTCAAAGAAAGGGCAGTTGCTGAGTCATGATGGTAGGGGGAAGGTCTAGAAGTGGAAGGGAAGAGCATGAAACATGTCTATTTCTCTTGATGGGCCCACTGTTTTGGATAGCATGAAAAGCAATAAATCAGTACTGTACTCAAGAGGATGGACATAGATGCAGTATCCTGAACTAGGTTTCTGATTTTGAGAAAAATGGAAGGCATAGGACAAGAAGACATCTAATAAAAATAAATGGCAGTTCTAGAGGGCCCAGTGGAAGGATAGAGTGGGACAGGGATATAGGAGAGGTAGGGTTGACTTGGATTGGCATGAGAAACTGGAAGTTATAGCTGAGAAAGGGAGTTTTCATGTGTGACTGAACTATAGGGTTTCTGAATGGAAGAGAGTTGGTTAACTATAGAACAGAAGAGGATCCCACCCATCCAAGGAGCAGTGGTAGCCATCCCCCAGGCCGCAGCCCAGAGTTGAGTTGGTGACCATTCACTTGGAATAAAAGTGAGAGTTGAGGCAAGGAGGAGATTGGCTAGTAAGAGGCCTGGATCAGAACACTGGCAACCACGTACCCTGGTACTAAGGAGTAGGAGAGGGGTAAAGAGAGGTCAGATGACAAATTGGTTGAATACGGAATAGGGAGCAGAAAAAGATGCCTAGTATTATAATTTTTGTGGTTGTAACACTAATCTCCTGGCATTACGAGCTCCATGCTACATCTCCATGATATGAAGCGATATAATGAAAAACCAAGAATATCTTATGATAATTTTTTTTTAGAGGGAGGAAAGAGTACAGATAAGAGAAGAGTCACTGGATTTACTTTCCCTATCTCCCTATCACCTACTATCTTCATATACACCAGAGTCTCCTCTATCCTTAAAAAGCCTTCACTAAACTCTAGTATCCCTTCAAGCTAGCATCCTCTCTCCATTTCTCAGAAAAACTTCTAGAAAAAACCATTCTCATTCCTTTCTTTCAGTCATTTCTCAACCCTTTATCATCTGACTTCCATCATCATCATCATACAACTGAAACTACTCTCCAATATTGCCAATAATCTTTCTAAAAATTAAAGTTTATTTTTTTCAAGGAGCAAAAATGATCCTTTTCTTCCCCACCCACTCCCCCAAATAACTGAAAAAGAAAGAAAAACGAAACTCTTGGTACAAACATATATAGTCAAGCATGTCAAAAAGTATGTCTTATTCTGCACTCTGAGTCCTTCACATTTCTTTCAGGGAGTAGCTTGTTTCATCATTGACCCCCTGAAATCATAGCTGGTCATACGTTAATCAGAGTTTCTAAGCCTTTCAACATTGTCTGTCTTTACAATAATGTTATCTTTTAAAATGGTATATTTTTTCAATCAGCCAAAGTCTGCCATCTTATCCTCTTTCTTTTCCTCCCACATAGACAACAAAAGAAAAACAAACTTGTTATAAGTATATTTTTGTTTTGTTGACTCTTCATGACCCCATTTTGGGGTTTTCTTGGCAAAGATACTGGAGTCATTTGCCATTTCCTTCTCCAACTCATTTTGAAGAAACTGAGACAAAGAAAGTTAAGTGACTTGCCCAGAGTCTCACGCCAGTAAGCATCTGAGGCTGGATTGGAACTCATGAATATAAATCTTCCTGATTATAAGCTCAGTGTTCTGTCTACTGTGCCACTTAGCTGCCCTCCAAATATATATAGTCAAGTAAAATACCTTTCTGCATTGGTCATTTCCAAAGTAAAATTTGTCTCATTCTGTACCTTAATCATTTGTCCTTTGGAATTGTGGTTTGTCATTACATTCATAAGACTTCTTAAGTCTTCCAAAGTTGTCTTTGTAATATTGTTGTTTTCTTTAGAATATCCTCCTAGTTCTTTTCACTTCACTCTCCATCAGTTCATAGAAGTCTTCCCAGGTTTCTCGGAAACCATCTCCTTTATCATTTTTTTATAGCACAGTAATATTCCATCATATTTATGGAAATATGTTCATCCATTTCCCAATTGAAGGGCATCCCCTCAGATTCCTATTCTTTACTACTTCAGAAAGAGTTAGATATGTCTTTGTACATCTTCAGTTATAGTTTGTTTTACTTAGGCCTAATAACTTCCTTAATCTACCCACCTTCTAAATTCCCACACCCCTGTTCTCCTCTTTCTCTCCTATTTCCTGGTGAGTGAAATGCATTTCTCTCATGTGTGACGCATTCTTCTCTCCCTTCACCAATTCAGATGAAAATGAGGTCGAAGGGTTGACTGTTCCCATTACCACCTCCTCCTTGTTTAGCTTAGTATTTTAAGTACTTTTGTTAGATAATTTCCCCCAACTTTTCCTTCCCTTCATTTCTCCTCCAGGATGTTCCTCTTTCTCTCTGAAGATCATTAAGACATAACAGAACCATTTCTAGATCTTGTCTAATTAAATTCTTTCTGTGACACCTGATGATGATAGCGTTTAGCAGAGACACATGTATATCATTTTCCCATTGTTGAATATAAGCCATTTAATCTTTTTTAGTCCCTTATCATTGTTTATTCATGTTTCCCTTTTTATATTTCTCTTCATTCTTATATTTGAACTTCAAAGTTTCTATGCAGCTTTGGCGTTTTCATCAGGAATGCTTGGAAGTCCCCACCCCCTATCCCCATAGGATCATTTTCAATTTTTCTGGGTAAATTATTCTTGGCTATAAACCATTTTTCTTCTGAAATATCATATTCTGAATGCTTCACTCCTTTATAGTCACTACTAAATCATGTGTGATCCTGACTGTGGCTCCTTAGTACTTTGAACTCTTTCTTTTGGACTATTCCTTTGACTTGGAAGCTCCAAATTTTGCCTGTCATGTTCCTGGGAGTTTTCATTTGGGGATTTCTTTCAGGAGGTGACCAAGGAATTCCTTCTATTTTGCCCTCTGGTTCTAAAAAGGTAAGGGTAATAATGTTCTTTCAGAATTTCTTGAAATATGATGTCTAGGTTCGTTTTGTGGTTATGTCTTTGAGGAAGTTCAGTGATTATTAAATGATTTCTCTTCCATCTATTTTCTAGGTCAGTTGATGTTTCTGTGAGATTTTCTAACAATTTTTTCCCAATGTTTTAGCTTTGATTAATATCTCTTGTTTTCTCATGAAATCACTGACTTTTATTGGGTCCATTCTAATTTGCACGGAGTTGTTTTGTTTTGTTTTGTCTTTGCTTGGGCAAGATTTTATACCTTTTATTCCAAGTTATTGATATTTTTCTAAATCTTTCTTCTATGACTCTCATTTCATTTCCCAAGTGATTTTATTTCATTTATAAAATTTTTAAAAATTCTTAAAAAAATTTTTTTTGCTCTATTTCTTTCAGGAATTCTCATTGAATGTGTGTTCTTTGAAGCTTTACTTGTAGATATTTTGGGGTAATTTTCTTCTTCTAGGTCTATTCCTTGAGTATCCCTATCACCGTAATAGTTTTTATTGATGAGATTCCTTTTCTCTTTGCTCATTCTTCAGCCCACTTTCTGTTTATGGACATAGGGCTGGGCTCTGAGCCCTGGAAATGTCTGGGCTTGCTCTGTTGCTGCTTTCTTAGGATAGTGAGCATTATGTTATTTCAGGATCTCAAGGGTAGCTCAGGCTTGGGACCTGCAAGTTTTTGGTGCTCTAAAAGTGGTCCATTCCTGAAAAAAGTCATATCCTTGATCCCAAATTTCTGATCTGGATTTGGGTCTGAACAACAAGCCTGTGGGTTTGCTTTGTTTCAGTAAACTGTTTCTGCCTACAATAACTAGGTGGCACAGTTGATATAGTGCTAACCTGGAGTCAAGAAGACTCATCTTCCTGAGATCAAATCTGGCCTCAGATTTATTAACTGTGTGACCCTGGGCAAGTTATTTAACCCTGTTTGTCCCAGTTTTCTCATCTGCAAAATGGGGACATGGTAGAGAAAGGAATGGCAAAGCTACTCCAGTATCTTTGTCAAGAAAACACCAACTTAAAATGGATAAGACTGCAGCTGGACTTAGCCAGTTAATTTAGCCAACTAATAAAAGCTCTGTTGGTTAAGAATGATAAAACTGCTGGCCTGAGATTCCTATCTTGGTCATTCTGAGACCCAGTTCCATTCTTGAGATCTGACCCATGCAGCTACTGCTTTGCTAGGTATACATTCTAGGGCTTAAAACTGTTTCTCACCTTAGACTCAGGTCTCCTGTTCACTCTACCATGGATTTATGACTTGGAAGTGGATAGGAAACAAATGGACATGCTTACCTAAAGTTTAAGCCCTTCTAAGCTGGTCTGGAACCTCTCCTTACCCTGAGCTGGAATACTCTGCTTCTGTGCTCTTGGCCAGATCCCAGCAGGTGCAGACCTCTCTGTTACTTTATATCTACCTGGACTAGAAAAAAATATCTCAATATGATTTTTTTTCTGATTTTTTCCAATCATAATTCCATCTGGTGTATTTTGTTGATCTGTTTGGAGGAGTTATCAGAGATCTCTTAATTGCCAAATCTATTGGTCCTTATTTTAAAAGTTTTATTGATTTACTTTGTTTTTATAGTACAAATATTTATAGATCCTTCTTACTTCTTGAGAGATCCCTTGTAACAAAGTAAAACTAATCATACAATACCTCATCTGAAAGTGCATGCAAGATTTCACGTCTGTAACAACCACCCACTTCTCTATTAAGTAAAATTAACCAAATCTATATTTTCTTGCTTCCATCCTCACCACATTTAAAAAGAAAGAGAAAACAAAATTCTTCTAAGTAATATGCATAATCAAGCAAACCAAATTTCCTCAGTGATTATATACAAAAATATAAATGTCTTACCCTGCACACTAAATTCACCACCTCTCTATAGTGGATGTATGTTTCATCATCAGACCTTGAATCATGAATGAGTATTATATGGTTCATCATACTTAGAGATTTCAAAGTTGTTTGTTTTTAAATTGTTGTTGCTATAGTATAAGGCTTCTGGTTCGCTCATTTCATCCTTAATCAGTTTATAAAAGTCTTCAAAATCCTTCATTTTCATAATATTGATGCTATAGTATAAATAGTTCTTCCGATTCTGTTTACTATACAATGCATTATTTCTTGTCTTTTCATCTTGTTTTGAAAATGTGTATTTCCTCATTTCTTATAGTACAGTAGTTCTCCATCATATTCATACATTATGATTCAGTCATTTCCCAGTTGTTGGATATCCCCTTAGTTTCCAGGTTTTTGCCACCACAAGAAACTGCTATAAATAATGTGCATATAAAAGACATTTTCCTCTTTCTTTGGTCTCTAGGCCTAGTAGAAGTACGTCTAGGTCATAGGGTACATATTATTTAGTAAATTTTTGTACACAGTTTCAAATTGCTTACTAGAATAGCTGTACCCTTTGTCAGGGCCACCAGCAATGCATCGTGGTGCCTGTTTTCCCATGCTCTCCAACATTTATCATTTTCCCTTTTGGTCTTCTTCTCTGATGAATATGAGATAGAATATCAGAATTGCCTAAACTGACATTTCTCTAATAGTGACTTTTCTTATGTTGGTTTCTTCTCTGTCCTTATCCTTCTTAATCTCCCTGCTGCATTTAACACTCTGGATCATTCTCTCCTCCTAGATACTCTCTCTTCTCTGTGTATTCATGGTACTCCTCTCTACTGGATCTCTACCTGACTGATTGATCCTTCTCAGTCTCCTTTAATGGCTCATCATCCACATCATACCCCCCTTTTCTCTCTCTCTCCTTTGGGGATCTCATCAATTCCTATAAATTGATTTGTTCTCTCTGTAACGAGAACTCATAGATCTATGTATCCGGCCTGTCTCTCCCTTAGCCTTTAATCCTCCATCACTGAATATTTATTGGATATTTCAAATTGAATTTTCCAGAGCCATCTCAAATTCAATGTCAAAAATAGAACTTATTATCTTGTTGCTACTGCTGCTGGATCATATTCAGTTTTGTCTGAGTCTTTATGATTCCATTTAAGGTTTTCTTGGCAGAGAGAGACATGTCTTAGAGAGAGAGAGAGAAAGATAGAGAGAGAGGTATTTTATATATGTATTCATATATATACACACACTCACATATATACACATATATACACACATATACATATATACACATATGCATATGTATATATACACAGATATACGTGCACACATATATCCTGTCTCTCTAAATAGAATTTAAACTTCTGGAGAATAGAGATTACTTCATTTGCATAATTTTATTTCTTATAACTAGCACAACATCTGCCAATTCGTAGGAGCTTACTAATGCTTGGGGATGGATTGATTGATAGCCACTGGATTATTGCAGCCTTGATAGGTAATCCCTTAGTCTCAAATTATAGTCTGATAGTCAGGACAGATAAGTTTCCTGTTTTCTCACCACTCCCAAATCATGATTAATTCAAATTTTTACCCATTGCAATGGATAATCAATTCTTTTATCATAAAGAATAAAACAAACTTCTCATCGCAGAACTAAGGCAGAAGGTAGGCCCTACATTAACGATATTGGATGATGGAATCAGGTTAATTAGTTAGTGGTTGATAAAGGAGTTGTCTCCTTGGGTTGAAAGCTTATTTATATTTGCTTAACTCAAAGTAAACTGAGACTAGCAGCCTCAATATGGACTTAGGTCAACTGGTTTGCCCTAAGAAAATGATCTTCCTTCCTTATCATCCCATAAATGATAAAACTATCCCTGGGGATGCAGAGAGATTGGCATGGTTTCAGCCTTCCTTTGGTCTGTTGATGAAGTCATTAATTCCTTTGTATGTCAATTCATTGTATATTGTACTGTATATCAATCACTGGGGATATGTCCTCTTGTTGGCATTTATATGAAATCTTGAAGTTTTTGATTGCTTCCATAGAGCCTGGGGAATGGTAGAGTGGAAACAAGAATGGTTTATTACTTCTTATCTGGTCAACCTTGGGCAAAATCACTTCACTTTCCTGGGCCTTAATTTCATTGTCTTGAGGTTGAGGGAGTTCAGAGGATCATACGTCTAGAATTGGAAAGGACCTTCGAGGCTATCTAGCCCAACCTTTGCATTTGGCAGATAAGGAAACTGAGACCTAGTAAGGTTTTGGGACTTGTCCAAGGTCACGCAGGGAGTGTTAGAGGCAGAACCTGAGCCAGGTCTTCTAACTCCAGAGCTAGTGCTCTGACCAGTATACTGAGCTACCTCCTATGGTCCTGTCCAGTTCAAAATCTTATCATTCTTTCCCTAATCCAGGTAAATAATATTTGAATGTTCTGGGATCCTAGAGACTCTGAAATCCATCTTTTTTTTCCCTTTCTTTTAAAAGTTACATAATCATACTAACTGGAGCAGCTAAGTGGCACAGTTGATAGACTGCAGGGGCCTGAATCCTCTTCCTGAGTTCAGATCTGTCTTCAGACACTTACTAGCTATGTGTCCCTGGGCAAGTCACTTAACCTTGTTTGTCTCAGTTTCTTCATCTGTAAAATGAACTGGAGAAGGAAATGGCAAACCACTCCAGTATCTTTGCCAAGAAAACCCAAAATGGGATCATGAAGAGTTGGACATGACTGAAATAACTGAACAACAAGTCATACTAGTTAACAACAAACCTTTAATATTTAATATAACAGGGCTTTACTGAGCATGTCCCAAATATTGAGATTGAAGCATCTATGTGGGAGATGTCAGGATTCTGCTTCTGAGAGAAGGTATCCTATGTTCTCCTACCTCATGAATAGCCTTTTTTCCTTGGCTTCATAGCTGGAAAGAGCTATATTGGAAATCTATCTCTCTCTCTCTCTCTTTCTGTCTCCCTCTCCCTCCCTCCATTCCTCCCTTCTTCCCTTCCTCTACCTGGTGGGAGTGAAGTTCCTATTCTCTCAAAGTTCACTACCATCATTGACTTGGGTGCAGAACAAGGGACTACCTTCCTCTCTTCCTTTAAATTCCAAGTGGCCCCAAGCTCCTTGTGCCTCTAAGTTTTGAGTTTTGATCTGTTTCGTGTGTAATTTTCATTTTTAAGCTCATTTTTAAGATGTGAAGTCCCCAGACTGAAGAGTTACAGTTATAGTGATCTTAGAGGAAGGATTCTAGATTGAATGGTAGCAGGAAAGCCCTGGGAATCCAGGGTACCAGAATAAAAACCCAGGGGGTCTGGACTTGGAACTTGGTAGGACTATGCTATATAGAAATTGAGTCAGGTTATGAACCTAATTCCCCCTTCTTCTTGAGAAAAATGAAGTAGTATAAAGAAGAATAATTCCCTGTTCCAGGTATTAGGCAGGGATTTTTGTATGTTTATTCTTCTTATACCTTTGAAGTAAATATTTCTTTGTAAAAATTAATTGTTTCTACACCAAACTCTCTGTGTTGTTGTTCAGTTGTTTCAGTAGTGTCTCTGACTCTTTGTGACCCTATTTGGGGTTTTCTTGGCAAAGATAGTGGAGTTCAGTTTGCCATTTCCTGCTTCAGGTCATTTTACAGATGAGGAAACAGAGACAAACAGGGTTAAGTGACTTACCCAGGGTCACACAGTTAGTAAATGTCTGAGGTCAGATTTGACCTCAGGAACGTGAATCTTCCTGACTCCAAATCCGGCACTCTATCCACCGTGCCACCTGGCTGTCCTAGGGATTCTCTATACTCTAATTTTATTCTATTTTTGCTTAGCATTTTGTGTGTAGTATATCCAATTCTTTGTCCAGTTTAGATGAAAGTGAAATGTAGCCTGCTATCCCAGCTCATTCCAGTGTGCTCATGTGGTCTTTTCATGCATCTTAACTATGTGATAGTGTACTTTTTATATCATTGCTGCAGTGAAAATTGGCAATTTGGGTTCTCTATGACTCGCTACACAAAAATTGAAGACAGAAGTCTCAAGATCCTTCTGGATACGGTTTCTATCTTTGTGTCACCTCTACCTCCTGGTTTTCTGTAATTTGCAAACTTGATGACCATAGGGTCTTTGCCTTTGGTAAAAATTAATACAAAATATGACATAGCACAGAGTCAAATACAAATTCCTGCAGTGGAGGCCTCTTGTCACACAGAATGAATCATTAACAACTATGCTGAGTATACAATCATTTCTGAATCCAATTGTAGAATTACCTCATCTGTATCTCTTCATCTTCCCCACAAGAGAAGTGTTGTACATGATAAGATTTCTGGTTTTGTTGTTCAGTCATTTCAGTTGGGTCCAACTCTTCATGACCCTCTTTGGGGTTTATTAATTTTATTATTAATAATTAATGTTATTGATATTACTTACCAGCTTGCTGGGATGGTGGACAAGGAGTCTTGGATTTGCATTTTTTTTACAAGAGATGGGGAGGTGGTGGTGGGGGCGGATTTCATGTCAGAAAAGGTGAAAGATATGCCCATAGGGAAAAATTGTTCCTATCTAAGTGGTGCAGGAATGAATAACCCTAATATTCTGAAAAAATATGAGACTGTCCTGCCTTTCAAGAGGAAGGGGTTGACTAGGTAAGGAATGAAACAAAGATTTTCAGAATCGGACAATAGGTTTTATTTGCCTGTTATAAAGGAGGGTTCTATTGGTGGTGGTGGGGAGCCATTGGGAATAAGAGAATGAATGAATGAATGAATGAGAAGCATTTATTTAGGAGTTCACTCTTCTTCTCTATCAAACACTGTAATAAGGACCATGGATACAAATGAAAAAGTGAGACAATCCCTAATATATAAAAGAAAAAAAGGAAATTGGGGCCTCTTGGTTTTTTAGGTTATTTAGCACCATCTTCCAGCTTTGGAAAGAGTCATGTGGCTGGACCTCTTTGTGTCTAGGTTGGGTGTCCATTCACCTCTGAGTCCTCAGTACTTAGAGGGTATTATCAGGCTTTGTCTTAAAACCATTCATCTTGGCCAGAGCTGGCAACTGTAGTTAACTGTGACGAACAGAGAACTCCTGAATCAAAGAAAATCTGTTGTGTACACAAAGATCTTTTCCCCTATAAATAGAAACTGCCCTGCCCCTGATGAGAAACACTGGCTTGCTAGCTGCTGACTCTTTCCTCCAGTCTTGTGTGACCATCCACATCACTTTCCGTAGAGGTTCCATTAAGACTTGCAATTAAATTTTCATTACTGTGTTGTCATCCCCTAGCAACTATTAGACAAACATATATATTAAAATGCTCTCCACATAAAATGTGCGGCATGCCTGCTACAGGAAAGAATACACACTGCATGTATAGAAAAGGAAACGTTAAGGATCAGAAGAGACCTACTTACCCAGATCTCTGAAGAAAGACAGGTTCGGGATGCTACAAAACTCTTCTATAGTTTATAGATTCACAGAAACATTTATCCCTATGAATGCAGATTTCAGGGGAGTTTGTAAGTAAGCTTTCTTGATGTTCTGCCCTGAGCATCATAACCCAGGAGGATTCAAGACAGAGAAGAACTACAAGGTGGCTACAAGAAATAGGTATCTGGAGATTGCAAGGATTGGAACACAGAGTAGAGAGAGAGGGTTGCCTGAGTTGGACACCACTGTATTTGGGCCTTTGGGAATGTCTGCAGCTCTTTCTTTTGAGATACACTGAGTCACTGATCTGGTAAGGTCTTATAGGTCTCATTATCTTACTTGCCTTGAAATTTTATCCTAGGCAAAACCTCCGGGCTCTAGCTCCATTCCAATTCTGAGTCAAACCCAAGAGTTAATAATAGTTATTCTTTCTCAATGAAGGTGGGTGGGGAGGGAGGAAGGGAGAGAATATGCAACTCAGAACTTTAAAAATAAATAGTAGAAATTGGTTTTGTATGCAACTGGGAAACAAGATGTACAGGCAGTGGCGTAATCTATTTTTCCTTATAGGAAAATAGAGGGAAGGAGGATGAAAGAAGGAAGGGGGTGATAGAAGGAAGGACAGACTGGAGGAAGGGGTGGATGGGATGCATGCTGTCCTGTGGTGGGGAGTGGGGAGAGATGGAGAGAAAACTTGGAATTCAAATTCTTGTAGAAGTGAATGTTGAAAACAGAAAAATAAATTTTATATATTAAAACTTTAAAAATAGTACTAATAGCAGTGCATTATGCTTTAAGGCTTGCAAAACACTTTACAAATACTATCTCATTTAATCCTAGGGAGAGAGGTGATATTTTTACCCCCATTTTACAACTGAGGAAACTGTGTCAGACTACAGTCACAAATGAAAATTTGTGTGAACAAGTTGTATCTACACTCTTGTGATCTCTTCATGAGATATGAAGGGAACCATATAGTTGGCTGAGTAAACAAATTAACCACACCTTCAGGGACTTTATATGCAAACATCATTATTCCTCATTTCATAGATGAGGAAATGGAGGCTCTGAAATATTCATCGTCTTGTCCATGGTCTCATAGTTAATAAGTATCTCAGGCCAGAGTTGAGCCCAGCCTTTCCTGACTCCAAGACCAGAGCTCTATCTCCCATGTCACCTAGCTGACACTTAAATTCATTTCCAGTGTGAACCCAAGGACCCATCCCCAGAATGAACCTCAGGTCCCAGGAATTTATGTAATTACAAAGAAGTCCTACAGAACAGGCCGGACTACTGTCAATTGGCTTGGATGTAGTATCTTGGAAATGACCTTAGAGGCAGAAAGAATGTCCTTTATTTGCTGAAGTATGAATTCACCCTTTTATTAAAGGGTCTACAATTTCCAAGTTCCTGAAGTAGTTGTAGGTATAGTAGACATAGTAGTATAGTAGACATAGAGTAGAAGATTAGAGCCTTGGGTTTGAAGTCAGGAAACCCCAGTTCACACTCCACTATTTACTAGCTGTGTGACCATGGGCAACTAATTTAACATCTCTGAGTCTCAATTTCCTCATCTGTGAAATGGGAAATAATACTATTTGTATATAAAGCCCCCAGAAGTATGGCTAGTTTCTTTGTTCACTCAATTGCATGGCTCCTTTTGTGCCTCATAAAGAGATCACAAGGGTGTAGACAACTCATTCACATAAGTTTTCATTTGTGACTGTATCAGTGGAGGAGTATGGGAAATTACTCTCCTCCATTTAATCCATAAAAATTTATTTTTAAAAGAACCTTAGATTCATGGAATAAAATTTGTACACATAGAAAGATTCATATTCTGCTGGAGAAGTATAAAGCATTTGTGTCCCACATGTTATTTAAGCAACGAGTAATGAAATCTTCTTTGTGATTTCTCCCAAAGATACTGTTCATCCAAGCACTGTGTTTAAATGTTTTGTTTCTGGGTTCTTTCTTCTCATTTAAAGATGTCTGAGCATTAGGCATATTGCCTAAGGAAGATAGCTGAATTTTTTTCTGTCATTGATTTCATGTTCTCAACACTGAGAATTACAGAGATTTTTTTAATGCTGTTGTGTCTGCAAAGCTGAGGTCAGAGGAGATCAAGCAACAAATAAATCTACAATGGAAAACCAAGCACTTCCTGTGTACAGAATATTCTGCTAGGTGTTGGGGAGACTCAACATTTAGATAAAATGTTAAGGCAGATAACTGCACATTATTACAAAAATAAGTTTAACACTTCCTCCGGTGTCACTCCCTCAACTTACACATGCACTCAGGTTTGTGTTCCCTGTAGAGTGGGTCATTTCCTTAGGTTCTACTGGTAACCCTGTGGGATGCTACTTCTACTATTGTAGCTACTGAGTCCCCACTAGTGAGCTTCCTATTAACAAATCAGTAGGTAGACTCAATTAGTTTTTAGCAAGGGCATTTACTCAAATAGCAAGGCAAGAATAGCAGTTATAAAAGGTCCCCTCCCCTTCCATCTCCCTTACCAACCCACAACAAAACTCCAACCAACCCGGGATGATGTACTCTTTTATAAATACATACACAGTTATCGTGGGAAGAGGGGCCACAAACTTAAAATACAGTGGTGGAAAGGTATACATGTGACCAAGGCAATTCACAACTCTGGAAGTACAGGCCCTGAAAGTCCTTTCTTTCTTCATGGAATTCTTACAAAGTTAACCACAGGGCTCCACAGGCAGTTCTGTTGCTAAACTGTGCTGGCTGAATCAAAGATCATGACCAGTCCTATGGATCAGGAAAATCTTCTTCAAGGAGGGGCTGTTTGAGTTGGGCTTTGAAGGATAGGTAGAAATTCAGCAGGTGAATATGGGGAAGGAGAGCTCCCCAGACATAGAGAATGGCCTAGACAAAGATAACCAAGAGGAATGAGAGATAAGTGTGTATTCTTAGAATAGAGCCTTATCCAATTTGGTTTGAGTATAGAATCTATGGAGTGAAGTCATATGAAATAAGTCTGGAGGGGCAGAGCGTTAGTTTGCGGAGAGTCTGGATTGCTAAGAGAAAGAATCTGACCTTTCCTTGAGAGATTATAGGAAGTCACTTTGGACTTTTGAGTGGAGGAGGTTCATGACCTTAACCAGACACAAGCTCAGTTAGTCTGACATTGGTATGAAATATGGGGTGGAGGTGAGAAGACGTAGGACAAAGCTACTGTCATAGTCCAGGCTAGTTGTCTTCCATTAGATATCTCAGCTGCCCTAGGGAGCTAAGGTAGCTGTTTCTTGTAAGGTGTCACAGGTAGTTACATACACAGCAGCACCCCTTCCAGTCAACAACTCAGTACATAACTGCTCCCTGACTTTTTCCCCAGGCCTAGGGTCCCTAGGAATCTTTTAATGTTTCCACCTAACCCTAAGTGTGTGGGGATAGGAATTAGCTTTCCCCAGGTCAAACTCAAAGAACAACCTTAATTTAGGATGAGCGATTTCTCCATCCAGCCCCTATTTGCCTAATTAAAACCCTGGAAGGATAGGTAGGGAGAGACAAAGTGCTTCCGTCCCCTCCCTTTGAAAATTCTCATTGGTACTTACCTCCTCTTTTTTTTTTTTCAATTTCTTCAAATAGTATTTTTTTCTAATTATACATAAAGACAAATTTTAACACCCATTTGAAAATTTTAAGGTCCTAATTTTCTCCTTCACTTCCTCACTTCTTCCTTCTCTAGGATGGTAAGCAATTTGATAAAGGTTATATACGTGCAATCGTGAGTTACTTCCTCTTCTGACCCTCCAACTTGGTCCTTTACATTAGCCAAGAATTTTCCTCCCTCCCCACTTCTGTTTTTCCTTCTCATCTTACTGGATACGCAGGGTGAAAAACAAAGGGCACCTTCAGCTTTTGAGCAATTTTCATTATAAGTGTTACACTAGATTATATTAAGTCACATGGGCTGTCAGCTGAAGCAAGATGGCTTAGTAAATAGAAGGAACCTCAGGGTCTGGAGGTCCTGGGTTCAAATTCTGATTTTGAGATATACTAGCTGTGTGACCCTGGCAAAGTAATTTAATTTTTCAGTGCTCTATGCAACCAGGAATATATGTTACAGAGAAAGAAGCAATCTGAATTGGTGGAAGGAGTTTCCTCATCCAGAAATTCCTTATATCATTTTAATGAGGGGTCCAGTACCTATCCTCTATGCCAAATAATTGTCTCTTGATCATCAGTCTAGTCAATTAATCAGCAAGATATCATAAAATCACAGAGTGGGAAAGAACCTCTTACCAGAGATATTATAGAAGAGATTTTACCCCCAACTTTGTAATTTGGTGGTATTTTGCTGATTAATTTTTATACTGATGACCAAGAGACAATCATTTGGTATTTTGATTGTACTGATGCAGACAGTTCATTCCACTTCATGAGAGTTCTAATTATTAGGAAGGGTTTCCTTAATTCAATCTAGAAAAAGTCCAATCTTTGTATCCCATGGTAGCCTTTCAAGTCTCACAGCTAAAAACAGCTGGGACTACTTCCATGATGGACATATCCCTAAAGAATTGAAGCAAGCTCAGGTGAGTTTTTAGCCTAATGTCTTGATTGTTGTAGTGTTCATCCTTCGTTTTTGAAGAAGACCATGATATCAGAGAATGATGACATGACTTGTACTTGACTTTGTTTGGAGGGAGGGAGGGCTGTGCAAGGTCATCATCCTCACTTTCTCCTCCTGAGCCATCTGGGTCCAATGACCAGATATTCAACAGGATGATTGAAGATGACCCAGCATACAATGGGAGACTTTGGCCTTTTTAGGTTAGGCCTTTTCATGTGCTCACTTAGGGAGAGTTAACGCCCATTGTGTGGTTACAAACAAGAAAGGGTTGACCGGGGTCAATATATAAAGCAAGTTCTGGAATCAAGTGCAGCACTCAATCAGGAAAGGATCCAAAGCTCTAGATTAATCTTCTGAACTACAGCATTTATACTGCCAGTAAGATGGTGCTATAATTATACCCAAAGTGGTATAATAAGCCTGTCATGGTTTTCAAGGATGGCACCAAATTGACCACATAATCTCTCAAGGGGTCTAGTGAATCATGAATGAAATGATTTCCAGGTACATACTGTTCATTGTTTCTTACTTAAATAGGAATAAGATACTGAAGTAAAGAATGAAATTCAAAATGAGTAAGTAGTTGAGCAAGTTTTTTGTAGGTGAGGGTGGGGAGAACCCAGAAAAATGGGGAAAGTGCGATTGGAACTCACTGACTTCTTTTGCCACAACATCCCAAGTGAGCTACAGGGATCCAGGTTCTGGTAGGAATAACATGGATGCTAAGATCAGGGGATCCCCTCATTTAGTGTACTTCCTTGCAAAGTTCAGTTTTTCCAAACTGAAGCAAACTTTATTCACTATGCCATGCTGACTCTCAATCTCATATACCACTGTCTCCTATTGTTTAATTTCTTTCCTGTGTGCATCTTTTCCTTCTTTGTAAAGCTCCTCGAGGACATGGATTTTGCAGATAGCCTTTATATTCTCCAGAGCATGGGAGACAGAGCTGAGAATATAGTAGGTGGTGTTGTGGCAGAAATAAGACCATCCTCTGGTTAGCAGGTTGGTTGTTCAAAGTTTATTTCTTATAGTTGTGTAGCTGGATAATTTGGGTAGCACTCCAAAGCATTAAAGGACATTCAGGTTATATTTATACAATCCATAACTTCAAGGGGTTCTGACATGGATAGGGAGTAGGCTGGCTTTAATAATTAGATCAAAAGAGGGGAGAGGGAAGGGATCTCAAAGATTTGACACTCATATTAGGGTGCACAGTCCTGGAAAATTGAAGAGAAGGAGGAGAAAGATTTGGGATGAGATTATATAAGACAGCTATGCAGGTGAGAGAACATCTGTGAGATTGAGAAAATTGGGGAGACAAAGTTATTCATGTCTCTTAAAAGTCAATATCTATGGGAACCCAATTAAAATAGTCAATGACCTTGAATATCTATTAAAAACAATACATACCCTTTTCTTTAGTATATATGTGTATGTATATGTAGGTGTATATTTATATGCATATGGAGAGACAGAGACAGAAAGAAATGACTCAGTTGTCCATTATTCTTAATGCATCTCTCCAAACACAGGGACCAAAAGGGATTGCTTCAGTATTCTAAAAGTGCAAGCCCTTCTGCACTAATCAGAGTCTAGAACATATTTCCATCCCCATGGAGCCTGAAATGGTCTGCCTGATCCATCAGAAGGTCTTCTCTTGATAGATCAGCTGGTTCCCCAGATCACCTGTTACAAGTCTTTGTGCTTTGTATGCAAATAAATCCTTGGGATTACAAATTCATTTCAAAAAAAGGAGGAGGCCACATTCGATTGACAGCTTATTCTCTTTAATGCTAAGTCATTATATTTAAAAGACTTAGTTTCCATTCAGTTTCTACTTTTGGCTCACATTCAAATCTTCTAAAATCTGAATGACCCCAAAAGATCATTTTTATAGTATAAACTCCACAGGAAAGCTTGTAAGGTCATGTTTACCTTCATTTGAATGTGACTGTAATAGAAGCAATAAAAGGGAAATGTCTTACTGGACATATTGTTTATGTTGCCTTTACATTCTATCATTATTTGTTTAAATAAAGATCTTAAAATATCACAGAAATGTCTGGGTAAGGCAACAAAGCAGAGAAAACAGTTTTTTTGAACTATGTGAAGAAGAAAGCAAGAGAACTGTGGGCAACATTCCCTCAAATCAAATACAGTGAAATTTTATTTGGGCCACACATTCTAAATTTCTGAGGATTACGAATAGTAATATGAGATGAAGGAGATATGGGAGCTACTCTGTTACAGGTTATCATAATGGCTTTCAGGTAAAGTTAAGTGTGAGCTAGATTGTCTCAGAAGGCTTCTAAGGACAACTGTATTGCCAAGGAAATATTCACAGCACTGGTGGTGACTATAACTATGCCAGCATAGTTCTCAGTCACAAAGTATTATATACTCTCCATATAGAAGGCAAAAGAAAAACATTTATTCAGATATCAGAAAGCCAAATCCCTAAACCAAAAAGTCTATCATAGTAGCCAAGAAGTCAATACACATTAGCACTGCAAGGAACAAAGCCATTCCCAAACCTCCCCCACCTCTCCTTGGGCCTTCCCACAAACAAACACTCAACACCCTGTTGGTCTGTATCCTCTCCTCCCTCCACCCTAACTGCTCTCATTCACTTCCTCCCAGTTCTGAGTAGCCTGACCAACTTCCTCTCAGCTCTGCTCCACCCTTTGTGTTCCACCCATTCAGCAAACTCCTCCTACTACATGTGACTTAGGCTTCCATGTGATTAAGCAGATCACATGGGCCTGTTAATAAATGCGAAATATCTTCCCATTTAAATTACCATTACATTCCACCGCAAGATCTTTCGTATCTATTACATAGGTTGGTGGGCAACTGGTATGAACAGAATTGTAACAGGGAAAACAGAAAATATAAAACAGTATCTTAGGCAACTGGTGTCAGCAGAACTTTACAACAATATAACAGGGATCACACAAAATGAGCAAATAAAACAATATCTTAGGGTGTGTCTTGAACACAAGTACCCCCTCATTGTCCCTCTTGAATGGATGGGGACAAAATCTTGGGGTAAGGGGTGAAGGTCTCTTCTTCCATAACTACTTCCTGCTGAAATTGGATATAGAGCTGTCCATACCCCAAGAGGTCCCACTTGAGAGGTCAGTTCTTTAGCTGGCATCTGGAGCTTGGTTGACACCAGGTCCAGGGGTGACACTTCATCGACAGGGGATCACATCTGGCTCAAACATTCAGGCATCTGCAGGTGGAGGGTACTAACCCTTCAGAAAACAAATCTAGCAAACTAGTTTAACAAACAAAAAACCAAAAAGAAACAAAGAGACAATAGCTAGAAGCAGGGTAGGTAGGGTGAGCTGTGCTTCTGTAGTTCATGAACCCACTATCATCGCCTTATTCACAGCAGAATATATGAGTTGGGGTACAACTGGGTAATCTTCTTCTGAATAAACAACAGTTATGGTATTATCTTTCCCATGTGCTATAATTTCCACAAGTTTTGGAACAGTGTCTGGCTTTCGTTCTACCCATATTTTATCTCCCAATTTTATTCTATCAATAAAACCCAACCCTTCAGTTCCTCTGGTAGTTATTTTAGAAGGAGGGTCAGTTTTCACAAGGGGTATTGTTTCATAAGGAATAATAATCACTTGAACTATTTTATCATTTTTATAGAACTGTATGGGTTCTTCACCTAAATTTTGCAATGTCACAATCATTTTTCCTTGATAATTAGAATCTATCAATCTTGCCAATACATGTATTCCTCAAGCTGCTAATGCTGATTTAGGTAATATTCATCCAAAATGATTGAAGGAGTATCAATAGATGGTGTGGATTGCTTGAAATTTATAGATACAGTAAGAATCCTTTTGTACAACAAGCTTTTAGAGATTACAATATGCAAGGAGGTAACATTTTGACTGATCTGTTGGCTTTGGCTACAGAAAGATGCAGTAAGCAGTATCTTACCGATTCTATGTGGTCTAATGGAGATAGACCTGGTATTTACTTAGGGACTGTATAAGAAAATTAAAGGAGAAGGTAATGAAGACTGTCATAATGACTGGAAATGCAGATGTATTTGATATCCCTTAGTAGTTTCCCATAGGAATACAATAGTGAAGATGTCTCCTCTTGTTTGCAAGCACCTAGTTTTGATTCTAATAATTGGGGAAATTGGAAATTCTCTTTTGGAGGTTCTGGACAAGATTTCACAGTTAAGTGACTTAGAAGACTGGGGAAAAGACAAAATTCCTCAAGAGAGAAGAGTAAATAGCTAGTGGATTCAAAGTCAGAATAGTTTGACAAGAAAAGAATGGTTTACTGCTCTATTGACAGCAAGAGTAGATTTTGGAAGCATAGATGGTATTCCAACCAATGAACTATACAAAATATACCAAGAAAAGGGGCTTGATATGAGATGGAATAGAGGAGTAAGAATGGCCCCTACAGATCCTCCTGAGCCCTTATACCCAAGTTTGTCACACCTTCAGGGAGAATAGGAAATTGGCCAAGCCCCAGCTCTGACGAGCCTGAGCAACTTCCTCCCAGCTCTGCTCCACCCTTCCTGTTCTACCCATTCAGCAAGTTCCTCCCACCACATGTGACTTAAGTTTCCATGTGATTTAAGCAGGTCACATGGACCTATTAATGAATGGGAAAGATATTCCCATTTAAAATACCAACAAAATAAACAACAAACAGGTTTGTTGTTTACTCTAGTGAGAGAAAAATGAGGAAAGAAGGGGTACAAATTTTGATTGGAGTCTGTGGGATAAAGATCACTAACCACAGAGAGAAGATAGAGCTGCCCAAGTCTTATTTTATTTCTGTTTTCCCTGTCAAGAAGAATGACCTTGGAAATGACAGAACAAAAAAATGACCAATAGGAAATTAATACCCATGATAAGTAAGGAAGTAATATCAGAGCACTAAGTTGCCCTTAATGAATTCAAGTCACCTGAATGAGATGAACTCTACTCTCTAGCACTGAAAGAAGTGGAAGAAGTGATTGCTGGGCCCCTGTCAGTGATGTTTTTAAAGGCATGAAAAATGGTCAAGGTACCAAAAGATTGAAAAAAGGCACATTTCTTCTTTTTCCTCCATTTTTAACATTTTTATTTAAACTTTTGAGTTCCAAATTCCATTCCTTCCTCACTCTCTTCTTCTTCCATATTAAGCAATCAGATATGTTATACATGTGTAATTATGTAAAACATTTATCATTTTAGTCATTTTGTACAAGAAGACAAAAAACTAAAGAAAGAGAAAAATAGTATGCTTCAGTCTGTATTCAATCAATATCAGTTCTTTCTCTGGAAGTGAATATCGTACTTCATCATTAGTCCTTTGGGATTGTCTTGAATCATTGTATTGCTGAGAAATAGCTAAGTCATTCACAATTCTTCACTCAATGATATTGATACGATTGTGTACAGCAGTCTCCTATTCCTGTACATCTATCAGTTCATGTAAGTCTTTCCAGGTTTTTCATCATCCTTTTTGTCATTTCTTTTAGCACAATAATATTCCATTAAAACCATATACCACAGCTTGTTTAGCCATTCCCCATTTGATGGACATACTTTTGATTTCTAATTCTCAGCCATCACAAAAAGAGTTTCTATAAATATTTTTGTACAAATAGGTAATTTCCCCCTTTTTTGGATGTCTTTAAGATATAGACCTACCAGTGGTGTTGCTTGGTCAAAGAGTCACAGTTTTATAATCCTTTGGGCATTGATCCAAATTGTTCTCCAGAATGGTTGGACCAGTTCATAACTCCGACAGTGGAGTTGCATTAGTGTTGAGAAAGGCACTTTTCAAAAAAGGAAAGACAATGGAGTGTTTCAACTACAAGTCAGTGAGCTTGACTCCTTTTCCTAGGAAAACTCTAGAAGAAATCATTAAAGAAATGGATGGGGATCATCTAGAGAGGGAAGTGGAAGTGATTACAAAAAGCCAACATTACTTCATTAAGAACAAGTCTAGCAGGAAATTGTGGCGTTGCGGATAATGATGCAAGAAGACTCTTAGTCAAGAGGACCTGAATTTGAATTCCACCTCAGATACTTACGAGCTGCCTGATGTGACCCTGAGCAAATCACTTGACCTCTTTTGCCTCAGTTTCCTCATCTATAAAATGGGGATAGTAATAGCATCTACCTCATACGTTTTGTTGTAAGGATCAAGTTAAATAAGATAACCTGCATAAAAGCACTTTTGCAAACGTTAAGGATCTATAATGACTCTTAGTCATCACTATTTTGACAGGATTACTAAACTAGTAAATAAGGAGAATTCAATTAAACATAATAAGTTTTATTAAGTGCCTGCTACATGCCAGCTAGGATAATCTAATAGGAGAGACAATATACAATTAGAATGCTATGGATATAGTTTAAGAAGATGTACTTTTGTTAAAGTAACTCATACTAGTGAAGAAGGTGGAGAGAATGAACTAGGCAATGTAATAATTAGATTGCACATGCATTCACTGAGGTGATATGGTGTGACGGGAAGGAATTTCTCACAGTTTTCAGTGTGAGCATTTATACTTCAGAAACTGGCAAATGCCATAAATCACGACAGCTAGGTGGCACAGTGTATAGAGTACCAAGGCTAGAGTCAGGAAGACAGACCTGAGTTCAAATCCACCCTCAGATACTTACTAGTTGAATGACCCTGGCCAAGTCACTTAACCCTCTTTAACTCAGTCTCTTCATCTGTAAAATAAGATAGAGAAGGAAATAGCAAACCACTCCAGTATCATTGACAGGAAAACCCAAATGGGATCACAAAGAGTTGGATAAGACTGAACAACAACCACAGAATAAATCAGGGCTTACATTATTGATCATCCAGACTTAAGAAAGTGATGGAGAAAAATGTTAATAATTCAATGTATCCTGTAAAACTAATGCTCTGTTGGTGGAATTATGAATTATCCAACCATTCTGGAGAACTATTTGGAACTATGCCCAAAGGACTATGAACTGTGCCTACTCTCTGACCCAGCAATACCACTACTAGGTCTGTATCCCAAAGAAAAAGGGAAAGGACCGATCCGTACAAAAATATTTAGAGCAGCTCTTTTTTTTGTGGCAAAGAATTGGATATTGAGAGGATGACCATTAATTGGAGAATGACTGAAGAAGTTGTGATACACAGTTGTGATAAAGTAATATTGTGCTATAAGGAATGACAAGCAGAAGCTTTCAGAAAAACCTGGAAAAACTTCTGTGAACCGATGAAAGTGGAATGAGCAGAACCTGAAAAACATTGTATACAGCAGCAGCAATATTATTAGATGAAGAACTGTGAATGGCATAGTTATTCTTAACAATACAATAATCCAAACAACTCCAAAGAACTTATGATAAAATATGCTGTCTACCTCCAGAGAAAGAACTAATGGAGTCTGAATGCAGATTGAAGCATATTACTTTTTTACATTCTTTACTATTCTTCAAGGATTTTGGGGGGACTGTGTTTTCTTTTGCATCATTGGTGATATGGAAATGTTTTGCATGACTGACTGTACATGTATAATCTATATCAAATTGTCTTCTCAAGGAGGGAAAAAGGAAGGGAGGGAGATAATTTGAAACTCAAAATTTTAAAAAATAATTATCAATTTTTTTGCTTACATGTAATTGAGGAAAATAAAACAAAGTATTTTTAAAAAGTGTGTCCTGTGTACATTTTTTCTAGAAAGTTGGTTATTAAATATTAACCAGATCACTATTGCCAGTAGGCAAACTTCCCTGTTGGGCCTCTTAGAGTGACCTTACAAAGTGACTCCTTTTTTCCTGTTTCCTTTCATGAACTCTGCATTCTATACAAACTGGCTTACTTGCCTTTCCTCTTCTAAGTAGCATTCCATCTCCCATCACCTTTATTTATTTTAATGTACATCTATGAGTATGTCTTGTTTGTGTTGATAAAATGTATACTCCTCGAAGGCAAGAATTTTCATTCTTGTCTTTGTATCCCCAGAATAAAGTAGATTTGTGTGGGATCTTTTGAATCAGGAACCAAGAGTTGAAGATGACATTAGAAATAGAAGCAGCTAGAGCTAATTTTTGGAGCCATAACTCCAACTGGCAGAGAGTCTTAGATTGACCACTATTGATGAATGTAGAAGAGATTCAATGAGAGAAACTACAAAAGTCAGGGGGAAAAAAAAGACTGAATTAATTCATTATTTAATTAATATATGTTGCCATCTGCTGGAGGCTGGGGAAAACTACAAGGGCAAAAGCAGCTGAGAAAGCAGGTAAATTAGCGTTGCCATGGAGAACAGCAAATGACTGCCATCTCCTGGAAGCGAAGGAAAGATGCAAAGATGATAGGAGGCGCCAATGATGAGGACCCCTCTTGTGTTCCTTGCTAGGGTCTTACCTTGGACAGTTCTAAGTAAGTGATTAAGACTGTGTAGGTGTGTGGGACTGGGAGTGGGGTGGGGTGTGTCTTACTAGTGGATAGTGCTATTTTCTGTGGGTTTTGAAATGATTTTTGTTTTTGGTTCCTTTAAATAAATAAACCTTTATATTTTGAGCCTTGTGAGACTGTGCTTGTAAAGGGAACTCATGACTACTTTTCTGTGAATGATGTCAGTTCCCAGATTATCCGCTGGGCTCTTTGTGTGAAGAGTAACTATCACAAGGGTTATAATTGTAAAATTGTTCCATAAGATGATGCTTCTTTCCAAATAGAGCTTAATTTGACAAATTCAATTGAAAATATTTAGCAATAGTCTAATGATATAGAATAATATCTAGGCACTAAGGGGGAATATTTAATGATGAAGAAAATGTGGGATGTGATCCTGAAGACTTTACACTTTAATAGGGAGGAATGAGACATTTGAACGGAGAAATATAATTCAAAGTGTAAAACTGGACAAGAGGTGCAAGGAAAGTGGTATGGTAGTTCATAGGAAGGAAAAGTAATTCCTTAGGCACAGAAATCCTTCCTTCTGCCCCCTCCCAGTAGTGTCACCAGTGCTAAGTGCTGCCAGGCATATATGTTTGCATTTGTTACTCATTCTCTTTTTTAGAAACCTTTTCTTTAGAGAAGACTGCCAATGATGTAATACACTGATCTTAAAATCAGAAAAACTGAGTTTGTAACTTGGCTTCTCTCTTTACTCTCTGGATAACACTGGGGGGGAAGGCTTTAAACATTCTGAGCCTCAGTTCCCTCATCTATAAAATGGGGATAGTCCTTGCATTGCCTACTTCATAGAGCTTTGGTGAACTATTGTAGGACTGATGCCTTTAGTTATTCCAACATTACATATGCCTTGAGCATAGCTTATACAGTCAAATACACCATTTAATTTTGCAGAAGCTCTGCAATCTTACTATCAAATTCTTTGCAAACACTTTCCAGTGAGACTGTTAGAAAAGCTTTTTGGATTTTGTAAACTTGTAAGTGACAGAACTATAGATGGGATTTAGACTGCTGAGATATAGTAGGACTACAAGTATGTCATGCAGTCAACTCCTAATTAGAGTAGTCAGGACCTATGACTTTTTCTCTCTATTTTTCAAGCTACCCACCCCCCTTTCCACCCTACTGGACTGGGAGTACAAGGACTTGGACTCAAGTCATGTTTTTGCCACTTAATACCCATGTGACCTTTGGTAAATTAGTAAACTCCTCTGTTCTTCTGTAAAAGGCACAATAATAGCTATCAGTTAAATAGTGCCTTAAGGTTCTAAAGTTCTAAAGTGATTTACAAATACGTATCTCATTCTATCCTTACAACAACTCTAGGAGATAAGTTTTATTATTATTTATCTCTGTTTTATAGAGGAGAAAACTGAGGCAGGCAGGCAGGAGGTGAAATGACTTGCCCAGGGTCATACAACTAGTAAGTGTCTGTGGCAGTATTTGAACTCAGGTATTCTGGACTCCTGGTCCAGTAATTTATCCTCTGCACTGCCTAGCTCTCTTCTAACTCTACATCTATGATAGTACAGTGATCACCATGTTTCTTACAAGTATGGATAGGAATAAGTCATTGCTTATTCTATGTTATTGGTTTATAAATTATATTTCTGCTTCTGATTGAAAAACTGAGCCTCTAGCACAATGGTCCGAACATTAAAATGTCTATGATAATCCACTCTCAGTTTATGTTCTTTGTTGAACTGTGTGTGTATATATATATATATATGTATATATATATATGTATATATATATATACATATATATACATATATATATATATATATAGTTCTTCCATATAATGATCCTAAGAAAATTAGATAACACACTTTCAATTTATGTTCTTCATTGAACTATTTATGTGGTGTTTCCTCCATTTGATGGTCATAAAAAAACAGAACAGATCCTCAGAGGACTCTATAAATGGATTTTGGATTAACGAGGCACCAGAAATAACCAAAAGGCACTTAAAAATGTATGTAACTAGAGGGAGAGGACTTTCATTCAGGTGCCCAAATGAGATACTGCTCTCATAAGCCCTAGCTCCTCACCTCTCTTGTGATGTTTTAGGAAATTCTTTTCGTTCTGTGATCCTAGGCTCTGAAATAGCACAGAAATATATCTCAAGTCAAAACTTGCAAGAGAATGTTTCTATGGTGAACAAAAAGGAAATTGGCATGAAAAACCAAATTCCTATTTTGCATTGCAAAGTAACTTGCTTAGTTGAATGAGCATACACGTAGGCTTACTTGTCTTAAGTGTGGGATGTAAAGGATAGGCAGGCAGGAACAAATGAGTCTGATCTTGGCTCAGCCTAGCCTAATCTTGGGCGCTCAGTTTCCTTCCTTTGGTCAACATATTAACCTTGAGTGCAGAGCAGACACTGCCCTTAGGTGGGTCATAGTTCCAACCACTTCAGGTAGATGGAGAGGCAATGATCTTACCTAGACAAGTGTTAAATGTGGTTATCACCTTTGATCCATTTTCCCAAGAAAAGAGTTAGCTTTTGTGATACTCATTTTCCTAAAGAGAAAAAAAAAAGTCTGGAAAGAGATTTAGGTTGGAGTTATATTATTTCTTAATATTTTCATTTTAATTAAAAATAAAACTTTTGATATTATAATAACTAGCATTTATATAGCTCCAAGTATGAGCCAGACACTGTATACTTTAACTCTATTATCTCATTTGATTCTCACAACAACCCTTGGAAGACAAATGCTGTAATTATCACCATTTCACTATTGAAGAAACTGAGAAAGATGGAGGTTAAGTGACTTGCCCAAGGTCACATAGCTAGTAAATAAGTGTATAAGGGTGAATTTGAACTCAGGTCTTCTTGATTCCAGGTCCAGTGCTGTATGCACTGCTTTTCTACACTCTACAAAACAAATGTTAACTTATCCTTTCAGAGCAGAAGGGTGTAAAATAAGTCACGTTGCAGATATGGCTCCTGTCTGCCCAGGCACAAGTTATGCTGATATATAATATTTTTTCATCATGCTCAAAAATATGTTTTTATAAATATTGCAATGAGCAGAAAAGAACAGATGAAAGAGATAGAGAGTTGTGAAGATGAAGAACTACAAGGGGCTTCTCTGAGCTCTGTTTTTAGTGGCAATTACCTTACCTAGTTGTATTCAGTTTTTCCAACTGCAAAACAGAAAATATAATAGTGTTTTGAGTACTAATTAAGTTTGTAGTAAATTGAATTACTCATGATAAACAATAATTATAACTCTAATTTAATTCATACTCATTAACTACCCTATAAAAGCTGATATTTTTTTCTCTGCCTTTGCTACCTCTCCAGTGATTCACTCCATGAAGATGCTGCCCTGACTTTTGTCTGATCTGAATTTGATATTTCCACAGCTATTTCCTCTTTTTCCTCTTGCCCCCCAACTGTTTATTTACTTCTGTCTTCTCATCCTGAAATGTGCTTTCCCCTGACCTCTGTCTGGTGTCAACATTGTACAATGCCATTTTGCATTGCTTTTGAGATCTCATGTTTTTCCCTGGGTATGCATCATGAAAAATAGCTTAGTGTAGTAATACCCAAAGTTCAAGGTATGATTGGATGAGTACCTACAGTGAGTGCCAAACCTTATGTTAGAAATACTTAATTAAACTCTTTCCTCTGATGCTTACCTAGCTGTGTGACCATAGGGAAGGCTCATAACGTCTCTGAGTCTTAGGCAGCTCTGTAAGAAAAGATACCATATGATTTTTCCTCAATACCTACCCTCCATATACCTTCTCCTGATTATTAATTATAATTTAGGCTCTAAGAAGTCAGGGGCTATTTCAGTGAAGCAACTGTGTTCTTTATTAAATGCTTTAAAAATAATTATAGTATTACTGTTGTTAAAAATAATTGTGGTATTACATGATTAGTCATGTCCTACTCTTCATGATCCCATTTGGGGTTTTCTTGGCACAGATACTAGACTGATTTGCTATTTCCTTCTCCAACTCATTTTGCAGATGGGGAAACTGAGGCTAACAGGGTTAAATGACCTGCCCAGGGTCACACAGATAGTAAATGTCTGAGGCTGGATTTGAACTCAGGTCGTCCTGACTCCAGGCCTGGTGCTCTATCCACCGTGCCACCCATCTGCCCCAATTATACTATTACATTTTTATTATTTTCATTCTTATTTAGATGTGAAATTGGATCTTTGTTGTTATTTAGTCATTTCAGTTGTGTCGGATGCTCCCTTACCCTATTTGGGGTTTTCTTGGCAAAGATACTGGACTGTTTTGCCATTTTCTTCTCCAGCTTGTTTTACAGATGAGGAAACTGAAGCAAACAGGGTTAAATGACTTGCCCCAAGGTTACCCAGCTAGCGAACTCAGGTCTTTCTGATGCCAGATACCATGGTTTGTACACTGAAATACAGCCTACAAGTGAGTAAGTAAACTATGCAAACCTCTTAGAGTGAATATCCAAACTTGTATACTTTCTGTCCCTAATAATACTTAGTATTGCTAACACCATTTCTCTGGTACTCTAAGGATTATGAAGTACTTTCCTCTGTTATACCCTGGGAGGCAGAAAATGCACATATTATCCTAATTTGTCACAGGGGGAATCTGAGGCCCAGAGATCAAGAGGCTTGCCTAGTGTTACACAGTTAGCAATTGTTCCAGTTTGTATGTAAATGTATTTTAGATCTTTAGGAAACATGAGGCACTTCAGTGAGGGATTATTTTATTTTAATGTGCAATGAGTGGCATCATGCTGTGAGCCTGGGAACTCTTCATAAATACTGCCTCATCTCTCAATCAACCAGTAATTAATCATTAACCCCACACTGTGCTAGTCAGTGGGAATACCAGAACAAGAATGAAACAGTCCTTACCTTCAGGGAGCTTGCATTCTATCAGAGATGAGCGATATGTAATGTACTCCATCAAGAATCAATCAGTATTTTTGAGCACCTACTTCCTGGTGTGTGCAGCTAGGTGGAGCAGTGGTTAGAGCATTAGATTAATCATTCCTCTAATCAGGAATAGTCATCGTTTAAAAAAATTATTTCATTATTTGTAGTATTATTATTTTAATTGCTATTAATGATTTTACAAATTTTAATTTATTTATTTTCGGTTTTCAACAATCACTTCCATAAGTTTTGAATTTTCTGCCTCTCCCAACCCAAGACGGCATGCAGTCTTACCTGAGCTCTACACATACATTCTTATTAAACACATTTTCACCTTAGTCGTGTTGCACAGAAGAATTAAAACGGATGGGAGACACCATGAGAAAAACCAAAACGAACCAAAGCATAACACAAGAGAAAATAGTCTGCTTCATCCTGTGTTCCGACTCTAGTTTTTTCTCTGGATGTGGATGGCATTTTGCATCATTAGTCCTTTGGCAACATTTTAGGTCCTTGCATTGCTGTGAAGGGCTACGCAAAACTCATCTTTTTGAGTTCAAATCTGGCCACAGATATTTACCAACGGTGTGACCCTGGGCAAGTCACTTAATCTTGCTTGTCTCAGTTTCCTCAACTATAAAAAGAGCTGGAGAAGGAAATGGCAAAAACCTCCAGTATCTTTGCCAGGAAACCCCTTCCAAAATGGGGTCATGGAGAGTTGGACACCACTGAAATGACTGAGCGAAAACAAAGAGATATGCCAAGCACTGTGTGAGATGCCAAAAAAGAAAAAGAAGCAACATTTGCTCTCAAGGAGTTTACAATCTAATAGGGAAAGTAACACACATACATATACAGAATAAATTTTAAAAGATTAAATGCAAAGTCGTTGAATACTAGGTTGCGGTGGGGAGAGCACTAGCATTTGGGAAAAGCAGGAATCTCAGAGAGGGTGAGGAGGGAGTGCATTCCGGGCATGAAAGGATAGGACATGCAGTGCTAGGACAAGATCTTGACTGGATTGCAGGATGGAAGAGAGTGATTGATGCTCACTGAAGCTAGAAAGATAGTTTGGGGCCAAGTTGTGAAGGGATTTAAAAATTCAACAGAAGATTTTACATTTTATCCAAGAGGTGATGGGAAGTCACCGGAGTTTATTGAGTAGGAATATATTATGGACAGTGATGTGCTTCTGGAATATTACTCCATCTTCTATGCAGAGGATGAACTGAAGTGGGGAAAGACTTGAGGCAGAGAGATCCAAAGACTAGGCAAAAGGCGATAATGCCCTGAACTAAATGGTTACCATATTATTAGAGAGAAGGGGTCAGATGAAAGAGAGTTGGTGGAGGCAGAAATAGCAAGATAGGGAACTGATTGAATTTGTGAGGAGAGGGAAAATGAGGAAACTGGGAAATACCAAAATTATGAATCCAGGAGACTAGAAGAATGACAGATTATCAGATAGTATTGAAGAGAAAGAACCAACCAAGGTCAGCAGCTCCTGTCCGGGGATGATGTCCGTGGGATCTAGCCTGTGGGAAGCCAGGATCATATTTAGTGATCTCCTTTACTTCACGAGGCATGTAGCCAAGCCAAAGGTTGACATCCTAGTTTATTTGTATATGTTTATGTATTTTCAGTGTACTCATCTGTATTTATTTTACCTCATGTAAAGAAAGACTGAATTAACTTATTCTTTCAACCCCTGGGAGTAACGTGATAAATGATTACATGGCTGCCACTTCCATTACGTCACTGCTCTCCCTGCAGGTTTCACAAAAAAAGCCCTGGAGAGGGGGCTTTCCACTCTTTTGAAAAAAATGTCCTGACCACGCTAATTTCACAGCAACATGTGGCCTAGTGTTAAGCCACACGAGAAGAATAACACTGGTCACATTCAAGTGTGACTCAGTGAGTATTTTTAGCTTTGAGAGTTATCACTTTTTCTCACTGCCTCCAGCACCTGGCATGTGGATAGCCCCTTAGGCATAACAAGCCAGTTCCATTATCACAGCTATCTTTTCCTGGTTTGCTTTTAATTTCAACACAGCTTTCTTTTTTAGCAAGTATCTTCTGTGCTTTCTTATCATGGATAAGTTAAAATAAAACCCGACAACATTCCTATGTCCAGAAAATAGCCACAAAGCACCTGTTGAGGCACAGATGTTGTGATTTGTCACAAGGATGGCAATCCATGTGCCTTTAGGCTGACTGGCTTGCTGTTCAGTAAATAAACCTAGCTTTTACTCTGAGTGAGTTGTTTGTTTTGAGATGCCTTCCAAAGACTGGCTTGGAGCCCCCAGGACTTGACTGCAGAATTGTAAATTGCCACCAATGAGGGGTAAACAGGGGTCTTGTTTGCTCCTTCTCATCCAGAATTACTTAAAGAAGGCAGATCCAGTGAAACAAATAGCTCCTGAAAAATCACTGGCCTTTAGAATGTCAGAATTTGGAGCTTAGGTAATAAATAATTAAAGAGGAGAACTTGTGAGCCTGCAAGTGTACCAGGGTTATTTTTAGAGGCTCTCTGGCATTTATCAACAACAGTCCTGCAGGCATCCCAGGCATGGGCAGGGACGGCCAGGCAGCTCAGGGGCACACCAAGAGTTATGGCTGCTGAGAGCAAACATTTGATTGTCTAAAAAAAAGTTTCTCTATCTGATTTGTTTCATTACTTCTTTCTCTCCTGCCAATTCAAAGCCTATTCATTCTTCAAGGCACAGCTCAAGTTCCAGCCTTCCCTATTTCTGCAACCCTGCAAGCTCTTTGGGGGCAATGAATTCTTCTTCTTCTATTTCTCCTCCTCCTCCTCCTTCTCCTCCTTTCATAAGAGTGCCAGAAAGATAATGGGTATTTAATATGATCTTGGGAAGTAGGGAAAATTGTGAGCAGTAAAAATGATTTTGGATTAGGTATTTCTTTTTTTTTTGACAGATAAGAGGTGTTTAATAAATGCTTGTCAATCAAGTGATTAGTATAGTATTCTAAACCTGTAACATTATTTCAGAGAGGGCTTCCAGTGATCTCTATTATTTCCAGAAAAGTTGGGATTTCTTATTTACAAATGTTATATACATAAGCATAAGTATTGCATAATGAATTTCTTTCAGGTTTGTCTTACTGTTGTTTTGCCCAACTGAGTTAGCCTATTTTTCAAGGTGCTATTTTCTTCAGCATTTTTTGGGGCCTCCTTTATTAAGGTATTGACCCGTTTTTCATGCTTTTCTTGCATCTCTCTCATTTCTCTTCCCAGTTTTTCCTCCACCTGTC
>JAQQSK010004414.1:0-31567 GCA_028658325.1 Potorous gilbertii
GTTCCCTCAGGGGGTTTATACAGAGATCCTTTGTAGTGGAGCTGGGGTGGAGCTCCAGCCCGCTCTGGGAGTCTCTGGCCGAGCTGCCTCAGCGTCTGCCGCAGCGGCTGCTTCCCAGGGGGTCCGAGTCCCGGAGATCCCCCGCTCCCCTCTCAACCCGTCTCCCTCACTGACCTGTGCGTCTGTGTGTGGAGGGACCTTCGCGGCCGCCCGGAGATTCAGGTCCCTGCCGTCTGCTGGGCTCTGCTGGCTCCTCTCAGTGTCGCGTGGCCGGGGCGGGGGAGGAGAGCGCTCAGCCGGGCAGGACTCCGCTCCCGTCCGGGTATCTTTGTGGTCGGTTCTTCAGGGCTTTCTGCAACGGAAATCTCTTTCACTGTGTTTCTGCGCGGCTTCCACTGTTCCAGAATTTGTCAGGAGTTCTTTTTACAGGAAATCTATGGGCTGTGGGTTCGGACCTAGCATAGGTGAGTCTTTCTACTCCGCCATCTTGGCTCCGCCCCTGGATCTCTTATTTCATAAACAGTTTTTAAACAATTGAAAGAAATGGTAAATTTCAACTAGGGATTAGTGCAAATAAAGACGTATTTTTTTTCTCTCTATCCAAGTTCATGGACCCATTGAGGTCAGTTCTTAACCCTAGGTTAAGAACACCTGCTCTCAGACTATAAATGGTAGAGAAGGTGCTAACCAGCATTGAGAGAGGAAGTTTTTTACCCAAAAAATCACAGGTGTAGTTAATAGCAAACAAACAAAAGCCTTTCCAGGCCCATATTTCATGGACTCAAAAGTTTGCAGGTAAAATAATTTTAAACCAAATCAGATCCAGTTACAGTGAGAATTGTTCCTCCTGCTTTGAATGTCTAAGGCTAGTAGTCTGGGCTGAGTTCCCATTAGGTCACATCTAAAAATAACTTTGCTACAGTTTGGCTCAGGAGTTGCTGGAGACAGTAAAAAATGAGGTTATTTTCAGCCTCTGGCACCATCCTGAGAGGGAGTTGCCACGGGATGCATGTTCCTTTCCAATTCTATCACTCACAGTACTTTTACATGGCAGTTACTACTCCAAAAATAACAGAAAAGGAACAGGTCTGCTTAGTGTGATTTGATTGCCTGAGAATTGTAACTTTTTTTATTTTGTTTTAAAGTTTATTTTGCATGGACTTGAATGCCAGAAAGCATCCAAGAAATAGTTGGAGTATTTATTTTTATAGTTTACCAAAATAGTAGCCTACTGGCCATTCTAGATATGTGGTACCATTTTGAAGTGCAGTAATTAACAAAAATTGCTTGGTAAGTATTTCCTGTGGTTGTCTCAAAACATAATTTTATCATTCAGGACCAATAAGAAATAGAGATTAGACCTGTGATTTCCTTAGTAGAATGATCTCTCAGGGGAGGACACTCTTTCTTGTCAATACAAGTTTTAGAAAGAAATCTTGAATACTGAGAGATTAAATGAATTGCCCAGGGTCACACAGCTAGTCTCTATCAGAGGTGGAACATGAACCCAGGTCTTCCTGGTTTTTAAGACTAATGAACGTCTCATTTAGGACCATAGAGTTGTTGAAAATATGGTGACTTGGTACCAGGAATTCTGGGTTGTGAGATCAATTCAGCCCACTACATTAGTATTTTTGGTATATAGTATTAATAATGTATTAGTATATTTTGAGTAGTCAAAGAATACTTAACCTAAGATAAAATAAGCCTATGAGTTTGTTTCCAAGATATAAAAGAAATCAGAGTGAATTTATAGGAAATGGATCAGAGTACTGAAAAGAAATTCTATTTGATTTCTTAGCATCTCCATTTCATTGATTTTTGGCTTAGTTTTCTTATAATTTTATATTTATAAAAGTTTGCTTTTGGGGAGGAGGGAAATAAATGTTTTGTTTTGTTTTTTGCTTTGCTTAATTTTGATTTTTTTTTATTTATTCATTTTCAAAAGGTGTAGATTTCCTGTACTTAGTAATAAGATTATCAGTAGAAAAGATTAGTTCTGCTAAGAAGAATGATGAAGCATAATATAGGGTGATGTAGATGCACTGAATATAAACTTTGTGTGCTTAAATAATAATGGATCTGACAAAGTTAAAATTCAGTGTCTAATTGCAAGTCTAAATTACAGCCCTCTTTTAGTCTCTTCGTTTATCTCTCTACAAAATAGGCATCGTAACTAAATCCAGGTTGAATGTAATGGGTAATGTCTAATCCTCCCAGATGTCATTAGCATAAATGAGATGATGAGGCACAAGACTGTCTGTGCCTTATTATTTTGCATTTCAGTTCTGCACTGGCTTCACCTTAAAGGTCAGCTGCTGAGCTTACAGGCTGTAACCAGGACTGGACAATCGGAAAACATACCAACTCAATATTATTATTTTACTAATCATGCTATGAATACCGTATATTTGTATGGACTTTTAAAGATTTTCAAAGCATAGTCACCCATGTTAGCTCTTTGGATCCTTCCATTGCAGTGTGATGAGTATTTACTGATACTCAGAGATTTAACTTGACTGAGACAGAGTAGCAGTGGGACCCAAACACAGGATTTCAGATTACAACTTAGGAGACCTTTATATTGCCTTGTTAAAATAAATTCTTGACCAAAGTTAATGGTGAATTGTAATTCTATTGATTGGCTCTTTGAATCGGATGCTATAGAAGTCTGAGGTACAGTTATGAATTATCAGCCAATGTAATTGAGAAACCAAGCCTTTCTCTTTGGAGCAATTACTGATTTTCTGTAGAATTTGTTGTTTCAGGTGTCTGTATTGAGCACACAAAAAACTGCATGACTAGGAAGTATGTGAAATAAAGTTGTGTTTTAATGTGGAGAAAACACACACATGTCTATGTGTGTCTATTTAAACACAAATCTCATCCATCTATGCACCCATACTGGAAGAAAGAAAGGAGAAAGCAGGGTCAAGAGTGACTTGTAAAACAATACCCTGGGGTTTCTATTACGCAATAAAGAGGAAAGCTGGATTAGTCCCCAGAGCAGGATGGGAAATAATCCTAGCATCTTTAAAATGAGGAAGATGAGAGAAGGTGTAGTATAGGATGAAGAACATTGGATCTAGCATCTACAAATGGTTGAAATTCCACTTCTGAAGTGACTGATCTGACCGTGGGGAAATAACCTCCCCTCCCTGGGCTTCAGTTTCTTTGCCTCTCTGTTTTCCTCTGATCTCCTCTTACTTTCTGCCAGAAACTTTTAGCTAACTAAAGTTCTTTCCCTTTTGATGTCCATTCTCCCTATGAGAAAGAAGACACTTAAGTCATGGGGAGTGGGCTTTCAGAAATGTTTGCTTGGAGAAGCTGGTCTCATGTTAGGAGTTGTGTACCTGTGTTCCTTTACAGAAATTCTGACTCCCTCCCCATATTCAGTTTTAATTTACTTTTAATTCTGTGTCCTGCTCCAGGAGACATTTATTAAATACTGATTGATTGATTACTGCTGTCTATCTGAAAAGACCCTGCCCTTTCATGAGCATCAGATATATATATTACATATATATTATGACCACAGCTCTGTGTGGGTCAAATTTATGTGTTCAAATTCAATTCAAACTTACATGAAGATGTGTAACCCTGTGCTTGGGACTGTATGATATCACAGTCTGGCCATATGTAGCTCAATGCATTTTCAAGAAAAGGTGATTTTAATACTGCCTCATAAGTACTTTGTTTAGTGCTTTACAATCATTCTTTTTCTATAAAACTTTATATTTTCCACGTTTCCAAGTTTCAGGTCAAGTGCTGGTCTGCATTGTGTTTCTCATTGGAAACTCCCTATACCAATAAAATCCCAAGTTACCTAAAGCCTTGCTTGGTCATTGGATTGACCTAGCCCTTAATTCCAGGGCCCACTTCGTTCTCAATCCTTACTTCCAAAATCATAGAGAATGATACTTGATCATGGTCTGGGCAGTTATGAGAGAAGAGAGAGAAGGAAAAAATGAAGAAGAAAGAGAAGTCAGTCAGAGGGGGAAAAACAGTGAATTAGGTCACAGAATTCAAGATCTTAATCATTTTAAAACATTCTCCTCATTTTGCAGATGAAGAAACATAATTCTTTTAACTAGATGATAAGCTTCTTGAGGTCAGGGACTGTTTGTTGTTTTTTATTTATATTCTCAACACTTAGCACAATGGCTGGTATATAATAAGAATTTAATACATATTTAGCCTCTAGAGGTTAAGTCTGAGGTCCCACAAGTTGTAAGCATGTGGCATTCAAATTCAAGACCAGTGACTATACTTTCATTGTCTATTTTTTTATTGTGCCACCTAGATCAGATTTCTTATAGTGCTCAGATGATGTCAGAATCAAATCCTATTTGGAATTAGATGTAGTGGTGTTTTTCACCCTCTCTCTCAGTCTTTCTTTCTTCATTGTCTACATCAGATCAGAATCATTTTGGAAAGTCTTTTTGTTTATTGACAGTCTAAGAATTGAGGGGTGTCTAGTAGGACCAGCAGACTCAGTTCTGGATGATTAGAAGGCATTTCAGAAAGAGATACTGATATCCATGGAAGTGTTTTTTTAAATCTCCCTGCTTTGTTCCTCTGTGCATACAACAGAGGTGAACTGTCTAAATGACAGCATATTCCAGTGTTAAAATAAGCAATATCCATTCCTTGTCAAAACTGGTCTTCTTTTCTCTCTCTCTTTTAGCATTTTACCTTTTCTCCTTTGTTTGATTCCATACTGTTCTGACTTCCAGAAACCTGCCATCTGAACAGACTGATTTCAGTACAATACATAAAATGGACTGGATTAGCAGATGGTCATCTAATGTTTTATGCAAATAGCTATGTAATGAAGTATGATTTGATAAAGCAGATACCTCTCCTGGGGACTGTTTTTTTTTTTCGACCACGAAGGCAGGTGGTCTTGGTTAGTGATTGTATTTTAGCCCAGCTCCGGTGGAAACATGCTTAAAACCTGCCTGCTTCTGAGAACAGGGGAACTATAATTCTTTTGACACTATCATGATTAGTCAGTGCCACAAAAACAAATATAAAAGTGATAGCAACTGCGGTGTGCTTCCCTCAACTTCCTGGCTTACAGAAATGAAAATGCCATCCACAATTTGTTTTACTATTTTACAGTAAAATCAAGGTAAATGCACACCTTGACAGAGTTGAGTATTCATAGCAATAGACTGGAAATCCTTTGGGCCAAACCTGTGATTTAATCCATATGGGAAATTTCTACTGTGGAAATTCCTTCTGCTAATGCAGGTTAATACATGCTGTGAAACAGGGTCTCAGAGTTTCCTGGGACTCTTAAGAGGATAGGTCACTTGCCCAGGGTTATACATTAAATAAATATATGAGACACATAGACTTGAATACAGATCATCCTGACTCAAACACTAACCCTCTATTCAGTATACAATTCTGCTTTATTTTTTTTAATACAAGCTTGTTTTTTTTTGCTTGTTTTTTAATCTTCTGGTTATTGACTAAAAAGCATCCATAGACCAGTTCCTAAGAAGCAAATCAGTGAGGCCAACTTCAAAGACTGGTTAGTGTTGTAATGGAAAGATCATTAGGTTGTTTGAGGTTTAAAATGTTTGAGAGACATAGTTTCTAGGTAATTTAATCAGTTTATTAATTAGGCTAGCATATTATTTACAAAAATGGTTAGTGGTGCTCTCAAAAGCCAAAGACACCTCATGGCACTGAGTACCCAAAATTTTGGTCAAAGTGGCTTATCAGTTCCCATATCACCTGTATTACAAAAAGGGAGAATCCACATTTCCCGGACTTGTCTGAATAAATGCAACAATTAGGATGCCACCCATTTGCCTAAACTTAGAATTTTCTTTACTGTCTGATTAGAGCTTAGCATCCTGGCTGGGTGAGTCTTTGGGAAAGATTTTCCACACTGATTAATTTCTGGAGGAGGAAGTAGAAAAGGGAAAAATCCTTGGGCCAGATTCAATAATTAGTTACTGATACAGGAGAGAAATAATCATTTCTCCCAGTTGAGAGCTTCTGATCAGGTCCCTGCTGACTCTAAGGTCCCATACGTAGTTGTCCTTTTGGTTTGAGTTACTCTGCTTGTGTGAGGAGTGGGATAGGAAGAGAGTGAAGGAATGATTTTTTTTCTTTTAATAAGTTTGCTTATCCTGGAATACAATGGAAATGACTCCATTTCACCATAGCCTTATTAAAATGGGATGTGTTTGTTCCAATTATTTAGCCTGCTAATGTATTCAGCACCTGTGGGAACAGTGGATCATCAAGTAAGAACCATGTTAATCAAAAGACTTTATATGTTTCAGTACTATTCCAAGTTTATGTCATTGCATTAGAGGGCAGAGCAGATGAAATTGAAGACTTGTAATGTACTACTGATTGGATTAACTTGTCCATTTTTGTAGCCTGCTTGAAGACTTATTTTAGATAAATTAAGAAGATTAAATCTGAAGAGTGACCTTCGACAACTATTCTTTCTGGGGGAAAAGAAACATTCATTCCTCTGATTCTGCTAACAATATATTTAGTATTCTCATACAAGACTCTTTCTCTCTCTCTCTCTCTCTCTCTCTCTCTCTCTCTCTCTCTCTCTGTCTCTCTGTCTCTCTCTCTCTCTCTCTCTTCCTCCCTCCCTCTTCCCTCCCTCCCTCTCCGTATGAAATCTTATTAACCTTTCCAGCCATGATGTAGTCTTTATTTTGTTAAATTGCATTTCTTCCTTCAAGAATACGGGCTTAACTATTTCATCCTAATGATGCCTGATAACACTTTTTTTTAACAGTCAATGCACCCACTATGAAGCAGATTTTCTTTACTGTTAACAGGAGATGAAACTACAAGGGTAGAAAAAATGAAGACTTGCTTTTGGGTTTCTGCACTGGCATTTTCTATTTTATGTAGTCTGGGATAAGGTGATTCTCAAAAAATAGTTTTCTGTGTTTTTGTATTTCACAAAAAATAGTTTTCTGTGTTTTTGTATTTCATTTATCAATGGTTTGATCTGTCTCTTAGAAACAGGTGAGAAATAAAGACCTCAAATCCTGCAATCAACAAGTAATTGCTGTGATATCCACTAGTCTTCACTTAACTGGAGGAAGATGCCTGATGATCCTTCTGTAACCATTTTATTAATGGTTATTAATTAGGTCATAATGCCCAATGTTTCAAAGACTGAAGACTATGAGCTCTTTGTGAGCAGGGACTATACATGCTTACCTTTCTTCCATTTCCCAATTGTTACCCCACTGCCTGGCATAGAGTAGATGGCAAATATATACTTGTAGATTGATAGCTATGCTCTGAGTTTTTAAAGACAAACAAAATCTAGTCTCTGCCTTCAGAGAATTCATAATCCACCAATTAGTTTATCCCACTGTTAACAGAGTTCTGTATTACAATTGAAAATTCTTCCTCTTACAAAATAAGTTTTCTTTATTTTTTTCCTTCTCTCAGATGGGCAGATATTTCCATGGGTTATCCCTTGAAGGTAGTTATTTAGTTATCTTCTAAATAGCAAACTATGGCTTTAACATGACTTTTCCAAAGATCTTCCTTTGTAATTCTCTAATTATTTTGATTGTTCTGTGATATGATCTAAGATCATATAACTTCCTCCCCTGTCAACCCATCAGAGGAATTGTCCAGCTGGTTATTGTGCAGAGACAGACATAGATGAGTTATGGAATGCTTTTAACTTTTGTCAAAGAAGAAAAGTAAATGGTTTTGTATTCCCTTAATCAATAATGCCAATTTAATATCCATGGTTATGTCTAATCCAGGAATTAATTGTAAAGCAAAGGTACTGAGTGCCAGGAAAACTAGAGTTCTAATTTCATTTCCAACATAAACTGTATGATCATGGGTAAGTCATTTAAAGAAAGCCTCAGTTTCCTCTTCTGTAAAAATGAACTCAATGAAGATTGCAATACCTATGTCATAGACTTATTGGGGTGATCAAGTGAAATAATGTCCATAAGGGACTTTGTAATCTCTTAAGCACAATTTCACTGTTCCTGTTTCAATGATCAGTCCTATCTTAATATTCTCTATCTGAAACCAGATAAAGCAGAGATAAAATAAGTTCAAGAATCTATGTTAAGTAAACCTCTTCTGTTTCTTGTTTGTAATAGTGGATTTGTATACAAAAGCTCAGGTATTGGATATCTACCAAAGAAAGGCTTCTGACTTTCTAAAGTGTCAGGATAATTTTTGTACACAGGTGGTTGCTCTCTCGCTCCCTCCCTGCTTCCTTTGTCTCCCTCCTGTTTGCAATTAGATGTATTTGTTTTTCTTCCCTCCCTTATTCTTTCTTCATTGCTGATGCCAGATCAAAATCATTTTGGAAAGTCCTTTTATTTATTAACACTCTAAGAATTGAGGGATCCCTAGTTGCACCAATAGGCTCCGCTCTAGCATTTCAGAAAAAAGTGCTGATGACCATGTCAATGGGTTTTTTTATCTCCCTGTTTTATTCCTCTGTGCATATAACAGAGGTGAAATGTCTAAATGACAGCATATTCAAATGTTACAGTAAGCAATATGCATTCCTTATCAGAACTTCTCTCTCTCTCTTTCTCTCTCTCACTCACTCTCTCTGTCCCTCTCCCCCCCATCTCTGTCTCTCTTTGTCTCTGTCTCTGTCTCTAGCATTTTACCTTTTCCTCTTTGTTTGATTCCATACTGTTCTGACTTCCAGCAACCAGCCATCTGAACAGACTGATTTCAGTACAATATATAAAATGGACTGGATTAGCAGATGGTCATCTAATGTTTTATGCAAATAGCTATGTAATGAAGTATGATTTGATAAAGCAGATACCTCTCCTGGGGACTTCCTCTTTCTTTCTCTTGACATATCTATATGGATATATAAATACATGCATTCCCATACAAATGTACATACATGCATATATATTCTTGAGTGAGCATGTAGCAAAAATGTCCTTGTAGTTGTAGTCTGTTTCCTCCACTGTCTTCCTCTAGCAGTCATTTATAGTACACACTTGGCTCTCACCCCAGTGCTAGGAAGACTCTGTGCATCGCTTCCTCCAACCCTGACATCAGTGATGCTCTGTGGCTCATCCAGTAGCAGGTGTTGAACAGTGATATAAACAGCATTTTGTCTACCAAAGCCAAAATTATCCTGCTTCCAGTCTCTATTGGCCAATGGAACACTGATGCCAAAGTCACTTCCCAAGTCAGGTATCAGGCATGACAGTTCATTATGCTATTTGCCAAACTACTGGCCCATTGAAACCCTTATTTTAAATATGAAGGAAGAGTAAAAATTTCTGTCAAGCAGATAACTTGTGATTTTAAGTGACACATTCTTCTGAATTTGAAGATTTCTCTGTGTTTGATAAGTCGAGGTCAGAGATTAAAATGCAGCTAATTCCCTAACATCAGCCTTGTTTTGAACATATTGACATGTCTAGTAGTACAGACTTTAGAGTATAGCAGAATAAAATTGGCTCCTCTCTACATTACAGAACCCTTTCAGAGTGAAGCAAAAGGGGAGAGAGAGAGAGAGAGAGAGAGAGAGAGAGAGAGAGAGAGAAAGAGAGAGAAAGAGGGAGGAAGGGAGGGAGGGAGGGAGAGGGAGAGACAGAGGGAGAGGGAGAGGGAGACCGAGACCGAGACTGAGACCAGGCCCATTCTAAGAATAGAAACTGAAATATATTGTGGGGAAGACCAAAAGGATAGTGAACAAATCATGACCACTTGTAAAAATGAGGGTAGATATTGCTGATTGTGGTTTGATATGAGAGAAAACCTTCTAACTATAGGACTGGTCAAAAAAATTGACCAAGCTGTTTTTGGGGGAATTTGCTCTCCTTTAAAAAATGTCTTTGAAAAAAGACTAAGATAACTATTTTTTGAGTATATTGAAGAGAGTATTTTTTTTTGTTGAGATTATCAGTTGGCCTACTAGCCACTAATGTCCCTTCTGATTTTGAGTGTCTCTGATTCAGTGGTTCTACCTTAGCTCAATCTGATTTCTCCCTCCTCAGTTGTCAATAAGGAACAACAGGGTAGAGTAGTGTGGTACAGTGACATGAACTCTGCCTCTGGAGTTAGAAGAATTAAGTCAGATCCTGGCTCTGATGCTTACCTGGCTTTCTACTGGGCATTTCATTTCCCTGAGAGTTAATTTCTTTATCTATAAGATTAAAAAGCTAGACTGGATGGTTTCAGAAATCCCTTTCAGTGATCAATCAAGGATATTATGAACTTGATCCTATCTCTTCTTTTATCTTGTTGCAGTCTCTTTTCTGTCATATACCTCTTTGTACATATACACATACACATATATGTGGGGGCAGCTAGGTGGTGCAGTGGATAGAGCACCAGTGCAGGAGTCAAGAGAACCTGAGTTCAAATCTCACCTCAGACACTTGACACTCACTAGCTGTGTGACCTTGGGCAAGTCACTTAACCCCAATTTCCTTATCCTGGGTCATCTCCAGTCATCCTGATGAATATCTGGTCACTGATGGCTTCAGATGACTCTGGAGGAGAAGTGAGACTGGTGACCTGCACAGCCCTCCCTCACTCAAAACAAAGTCAAGTACAAGTCATATACTTGTACCATTTCTCTGATGGCATGGTCTTCTTCGGCAATGAAGGACAAACATACATACGCATATATGTACAGAGACATATCTTTTATCTTGTATAGTGACAATATGTTCTGGATTCACTCTCCCAGTCCCCCACCTCAAGAACTAACAGGTTGGATCCCTAGATTTTACCTGAATTTATCTTGCCTTTTGGATCCTAAGGGTACCCCTGAAGGTTAGTGGAGTTCGTTTTGGTACTGTAGGCCCAAGCCCACTCTGGTGTATTGTCCACACTAGGTTTGACTCTACCTGAGTCATGAATGTATTATAGATCCTGGAAATCTGATGGCTTGTCTGAATTTTCAAAGATCAAAAGTTTATCATCTGGTCCATTCTACCTCCAATTTGCATATCAGGAACAAATCAAATACAAGGACAGAAAAATAGTCGTGCCATACACTCATCTCTCTCTCTGTCCCTCTCAATCTCTCTGTCCCTCTCCCTCTCCCTCCCCCTCTCCCTCCCTGTCTCTCTCTTTCTCTCCCTCTCCCTCTCTCTCACCCTCTCACCCTCTCTCATCCCTCCATCCAGAAGCCCATGTTCTTAACTTTGATCACACAGAGGACAAAGATTTTTTTTTTTACCGCTTAATACCATTTTTAAAAAAAATGCTCTCTCTGTTCTGCCTCTACAGCTAATCAAAAGGATTTTTGTTATCACTGAATAAACAGACAGGTGTGAAGTAGAGAGCCAGACCCTTCCACTCTCTGGCATCATGCACTTCCATAAACAGGTTTTCTCCCCTCTATCCTACATGCCAGCAGGCACACTTCCAGACCAGACTCTCCTTGTCCAGTAGCTAGCCTTTAAAGAGGGCTTTAAAGTTTGCAACGTACTTTTGGTAGATTATATAATTTGTTCCTCACAACAGCCATTTAAGAAAGTTGCCGTTAATATCCTCACTTTGCAGATGAGAGAGACATGACAGTGTTGGGGATAAAGCACTGAGCTCAGAGTCAAGAAGACCTGAGTTCAAATGCTACCTTAGACACCTACTGGCTGTGGCCTTGGGTAAGTCATTGGCAGTCTTCCAAAGAAGGTGTTGACCTGCACAATAAAGGGAATTCCTTACTGAAAGATCCCTGAATGTAATCTCTCTCTCCTATACAGATAAAGGAATTGAGGCTGATGGATGGTAAATGACTTGCCAAGCATCACATAGCAAGTTAGTGTCAGAGATTAATTGGGATCAGGGCTTCCTGATGCTAGGTCCTAACTCTCTGTGATACCATTTACCTGTTTCCCTAGTGTGTCATGACTGACATGCAGTAAATGCTCAGGAATTGTTATTAAATCCGTTCAATAAGAATGTGGCAGAAAAGACGAGGCATATAATAATTTTACAGAGAATAATAAATACTAAATGTCAAAAGCAAAATTCCCTTTCAGTTCTTGAGAGATGGAGTGGCCAAGCTGGTACAAGCAGAGACATCGAGGACATACTTTTTCTGGATTAATGGGATGACTAAGTCTACACAGTTCTGTATGCATCAGAACTATGACAATACCTGGGTAATGGCTCTTGAGCCAGTCTTAGAGAGTACACCGGTATCTGTGCAACATGAATACCATGAATCTACTACCTTTGTAGCTCCAGCTTACAATATATACGCATATACATGTTTTTGTATTGTATTATATATAATGTATTTTATATATATGCATATGTATATGTCATATATACATATCCTAGGCAGCTAATAAATGCTTATGGGCTTATAAATCACTTACTTCAATTAAACAACCTGGTCCCTCCTTTTCCTTAGTGCACATACTCTGCTATTAGTTCCTTGAATAAATAGAACACATACAACGCACAAAACTTGAACCACACAACTGGGCTTCCCAGTAGGGCAGAGCAGGATGGTGGAGGGTGAGTGCTTTGAATGACTTTTCACTATCAAAAGCCCCTGACAGAATGCCATCTTGCACCATTTCATTTGAGCTCAGGTCCTGTATTATGATAGGATGATATTTAATAAGCATGTATGTCTAGTGATATTTTAGAGATAATTCAGAAAACATTTCATGAACTCAGTAGGGTTTTAAAATCTAAATAGTCAACAGTATTGCAGATATCAACCCAAGAAAAATTATATAGACAGATGCAACAATTAGAGAAGATGGATGAAATAACCATCCTAGTTTAGTCATGGAATAGAATTCATTTTGGTACCGTTGCTTATTCACGTGCATCCAAGGTGGCCGTGTTCATGGTCCCATGGTGGGTGATGATTGGTCTTATCAGATGGGATGATGTATAGAAAATGGTAAAAAGAAATACCAGGGGACCCTTTAACTCTTTGTGGCACTGTGTGAGTCACTTAACTCTTGTAGTTTCATTTCATATACAAAGGGGAAGCTGCTAGACCAGACAACCTAGAATGCTCCTTCCTAAATGTATGATATTAAGTGCACTGAAAAATTTGAAGCATCGTATGAATGTTACCTATTAGGGTCATAGGTCCTGTAGACTGGAAGAAAGACCTGAGAAGTCCAATCCAATCCTTCATTTAGCAGATGAAGAAACTGAGGTGCAAAGATTAAGTATGTTTCATGTATTCAGTAGCAAATCCTGGCTTTGAAAACATACTGCCTTTTGCATATTTTCTTACGTTTCCATAATTGAAAAGTTATTAACTATATAATTTTATATGGTGGTGTTCTGATCACTTTAAAGAAGAACCGAAGCTCTAAATATTGCCCTGCTAATGTATAACTTATAATTATTTATAATACATGATATAGTTATATAGTACATAATTTATATAAATATGTATTTATAATTTTTGATATACCTTAAAAGATCAGAACTATTATCAATATTTGTTCAGATGAAGGAAGTCAATAATTGCGTCTCTCTCTCTCTCTCTCTCTCTCTTTCAGGCATTTGATACAATTGTCCAAAAGTGAAGACACAGAATTTGCAGAGAATCTCAAGGTTCAATGGACTTCTCGTGGCCTAGAAGAAGTACAGCTTTTCAATTACTCTGTCCTGCTTAGCTTGCCAGGCTCTTCTCCAAATACGGTGACTCTAAGGAACAGCAGCCAATGCTTTTATCCTAATGGCCAGCCATGTGACCAAGAGCCCAGAAAGGATCCCAGCCAAGGATTGCTGTACTCATATGCTGCCTACTCTGCCAGAGGAACTCTCGAGGTAATATGACCATTTGTCTCTGTCATTTACAGTGAAATGGAATTAGAAAACACCAGCTTTCATCTAAATTGAACTCTCTGGCAAGATGTAAGTGGTGGAAATGCCTGTTATAGGCTCAGACTCTGGAGGGAGGAAAAATACTTGCAATGTTGGGCCCTCCAATCAACCTTCTTGTTGACATGTTTTGAAAGTGGAGACACATAATGAGAATTTAATACCGTTGCTTGGCGTGATTAACTCCTTCTGGTTTAAACTAGTTCTTGTGGTGGGAGAAAAACACTTTTCACACCTTCCTCCTCAATTCTTGAATTAGTCCGTCAACAAGAATTCATTAAGGATCCACTATATTCTAGGCACAGGGCTAGATGTTGTGTATAGAAGGGTCAAAATTTAAACAATTACTTTCCTCAAAAAGCACACATTTAATTGAAGAAACATGAAAGGATTGATAAAATAAGAAGATAGAAAGTGGGAAGGTGCTCCCCTGAGATTATGTCTTTACCGAAAAAAAGAGGTAGAAAATGAATTTGGTGGTTTGGATAATTATTTTTAAAACAACATTTCTTCAATTATCATGAGTTTTTCAGAGGGAAATTAACTAAATAGGAATATTTTAATTGCTTGATTCCTTATTTGTATACAGTATAGCCTGAGAATATAGTTTTTGAAGGAGCATTGAAATCTTAGGCATAGAATGAAAGATAGGAAATAAGTAAAATGTCTTTCTTGGATAAAATGTAAATATACTTCTTGGGGAACGTCCTTGGGGAATGTATGACTTATGGACAAAAATAGCTTTGTACTCTGCCTAGGTGCTAACTTCAGACAGGTTTTCATCCTCCTTATACCCTCCACTCCTTTCTATTGACTTGGCTGTCATTTTGCTTCAGACCTTTATCACTTCTCACCTAAGTGATTGAAATAGCCTCCTAATTGATATCTCTGCACCCATTCTTTCACCGCTCCAAACCATTTGCACGCAGCTACTAAAGTGAAATCTCTGTATTTGGATTACTTTCATAATCTTCAAGATTCAGCTCAGATACTGTTCTCTAGGTGAGACCTTTCCTTATTTACCCAGTTGTTAATGTCCTCACTCCTGAACTGACTTTTCATCCGTGTGTGTTTGTGTGCATGTACACACATGAAAACTTATCATATGTATAAATCACAACTAAATATATAATAGGCATAAACACCAACAGTATGTGTGTCAGTTATATATCACAGATAAATTCTGATGCATTCATAGATGTATATGTATTTTTGTATGTATATATGTATGAATAGATTTTATATATGTGTGTATTAAACATGTATGTGTGTCCCAAAAATCTTAGTGCAGCTTTAATCTACCATAAGACTTTTGAGACACTCCAAATTTTGTTTTTCTAAATCTGTACATAAATTGTGTCCCTCAGTAGAGTGTTGGCATCTTGAGGGCAGGGACATTTTTTTTCATAATTTGTTCTCCCTAATATCTAACAAAGTGTTTCATGATGAATCAGCACTTAGTCAATATTTGCTATGTGAAATGGGTGAATTGGTGTGACCACATCTGGAATGCTGTGTTCAATGCTAGGAGTCAAATTTTAGGAAGAATGTAGATAAACTAGGAAGTATCCAGAAGAGGGTAATGAGAGTAGGGGACAGCCTGAAGATTGGTTGAAGAAAGTGAGATGTTTAGCCTGTAAACAAAAGATTCATGGGGTACATGATAGCTATTTCAAGTGTTTGAAGGACTGTCATTTACTGGGTGGGAGCTGATTTGTTCTGTTTCATCCCAGAGAGAGTAGTCAAAAATAATACTGATTCCAGTTTTATGCTAGGGGCAAGAACTTCTCAGTAATGAGGTCTATCTAAAAATGGCTTCCTTGAGAGAAGTGGGAAGGAATTACCCTACCAGAATTCTTCATATCAAAGTTGATTAGATATGTTGTAGTGTTTAGCATACTTGTGTATGAATTGTACTCTATGACTTCTCAGGGTCTTTCCAGCTCTATGTGATAAGTAACTATTCTTTTGACAATTATTAGTTCAATAGTAGAAGCTATGACAGATCATTGAGGCAAAAATGTAACTTTAGATGTCTGGTGGGCTAAGCCATCATAGGTCACTTACTGACTTCAGATCTTGGTAACTGCCTTCGTTGTCAGCTTTCCTTTATATGGACAGGGGATAGGACAGGGGAAGGGAAAGGAAAGGATTCAGATGACTCTGGAGGAGAAGTGAGGCTGCTGACCTGCACAGCCTTTCTTCACTCAAAACAAAGTCAAGTGCAAGTCACGTCATCATTTCTCTGATGGTGTGGTCTTCTTCGGTGACGAAAGACAAACACAATGATCCTTTGTTTGATAATAATGTCAGATATTCCGGTAACTTCAAGGGTTGCAAAATGTTTTATATCCTTATCTCATGTGTCAGTAATGTGCATTCTTACGAGTGAGCTAATGTAGATATTACCGTCCCCATTTTCAAGAAACCGAGGTTTAAAGAGACGTAGAATCACCTAAATAGTAAATTTCCATGTCTTCCTGAGTATAACTCTAGATGCTCCAGACAGCATTGCTTGAATGCCTAAATTAAGATAGGTCGAATTCAGGAGGGAAGAAAACCTAGACCATGGACCGAGTATTCCATCATGGTGCCATGAGCAATGTTTAGTTCAGAAAATATAAAAAACTATAAATGATCTTAGAAATGAGTGTTCCTTGCCAGTTACGACAATACTAGGTAACTATATTTCAGCATTTTCTTCTCATAGTACTTGTCTCTCTTGAGATCCTTGTGGACAAAAGGGAAATAAAGAAAGTTGGGTGATAAAGTGGGTACCTTGGTGCTTTTTGAACAACCTTAATGAAAAGGTGTTGCTTTTCTAGATGGATGTTAGTCAGAAAGGGGTTTTTAGTAAAAGGTCACTTGGCTCTTTCTTGCCATGTCTCTTTGATTATTTTTTTCACAAAGGAGACATACTAATAAAATTTGCTTCTAATAAAAACTAGAAAGGCTATTTGATCTGGCAGGTGTTAGAATTAAGATTCAAGAAAATGGAATTTAATAGGGATTAAAAAAGACATTGCATCTCATATTGAAACTGATAAGGGTGGCTTGGTAGTACTTCATGGGATAAAGTCCTAGGCTAGAGATTGACTTACAGCACTGTGATTCACTACACAAAACAAAACAACAGAAACAAGAAACAAAAACAACTAAACTGCCTCAAGAGAAATAGCATCCAGACTAGGGAAGGTAATATGCCTGCTCTACTTTGCATTGGTCACACCATAGTATAATATTGTGTTCCTTTCTGGTGACCACATCTTAAGAAATATTTGGCAAACCACATCTCTTTTGAGTGTTGAAATAGATGATCTTTGAAGTTCATGCCAACTCTGAAAATGTATGATCTCATTCTTTCTTCCCTTATATAACACTTTGAGAATAAAGTGGGGGAGGACAGGTATGTCTCTCCTAGTTCTGGACAAAAAGAGTTATTAAGCGATTTCCCCAAATTTATGCCTTTAGTTTGTAGTAATAGAGTGAGGATTAGAATGCATAACTCCTGATTCTTTGTCTAGAGCAGAGGCATCATGCATATTACCTACCACATTCCCAACTATGACCTGAATTAGATTAAAATGTAATTGGGAATTTTTTTCAAAGTAAATAAAAAATACAGTAAAAGAGATAAAATTAATATGTGGTTTTCTACATCAACATGTGTCTATAGGGAACCTTATGTACAGTTTTGTGGCCCCTGTTTTATTTGAATTTAATATTACTGCTCTCAACTAGCTTGCATCTCCACCTCTGCATAATTTTAATTATTTGGTTGCCATCTTAACTCCCACTTGATCTATATGGAGACAGTATAGAGAAGTGAAAATAATGTTAGATTTGAAGGCAGAGGTCTTTGGTAAGATCACATCTCTGCCAGTTAGTATCTAAGTGACCTTAAGAAAGTCAATCTACTTCTCTAGGCTTTAGTTTTTCAATAGTGAAAAAGAAGGGGGAAATCCTAGATGGCTTCTAAGATATGTTATAGTTCTAAATCTGTGGTGATGATGAGATAAAGGTAGGTAGATGGATAGATAGATTGATAGAAAAGGAGGGAGGGAAGGAGAAAAGGAAGGAGGAAGGAAGGAAGGAATAATATAGTATACAGACAGGCATAATATTGATTAAGCTATATAGTAATCCATAACAGCAGTAATTGTTATTTTAACAGCTCTGTCCCAGGCACTGTTCTAAACTCTAGGGATATGAAAACAAGCAAATGAGATAATCTCTGTCCTCAGGGAGCTTAAATTCCAATGGGAGAAGATAACAGATACAAAAGAACTGTAGGAGAAAGGGGTGATGGCCTTAGTGAAGCTGCCCTGGTGTACAGACAGTCTGAAAGTACTCTAGAATCCTGGATTCTGAGAGATACATCCAAAGCAGGCCTGTCATTGTCCAAGAGTAGGTCCAAGGATTGAGTCCAATTTTCTACTGGGAAGGAGGTGGAGATGACATAGCCTGGGGAATAACTAGGAAGTCATGATGAATTTGAATGGGGAAGTGATATCTAGAGAAATGCATTGACTTTTCTCTAACCTTAAAATTTTAGGGGTGGTCTTATAATAGAGGGGAACAAAAGTAATGTTTCTTTTCCTCATCTTTGAAGATGATAGTTAGTGGTTAATTGTTATAATATGACAGTTTTTCTTATTATAATTGCTGGGACCTTTGGGACCATATGGCCTAATTCTAAAATATTTTGAAGCATAAACTTTGCTCTGTGATAATACCACAAAGTTACGTAGAAATTCTGTGTTCAGTGTCCCTACCGACTCACCCTTTTTTTCTCTCCCATTACACAGGCTCATACTTGTTTTCAACCAAAGGAGTCCTGGCAGGAGTCTTAAAACTAATAAAAAGTTAATTAAATATCGAATGTGCATGCAGAAGGCTGGAGACATGGTTCTGCACATTCATGTTCTTTTCATGGCTCCTTCTCTTTTCTCCTTTCTCTCTCCCTCCCTTTCTTGTAAACAATGTCAGTTTTTGAGGTTGTAGAAAAATTAGTCATCCATTCCCCCCTGACAGATTGGTACTCTAGGACATCTAAGCAGTCACCTTTCATTTTCTTTATCCTCCCCAATCTTTGTTGATTATAGCACTTCATCTTCAGATGCTCTCAGAGTTCACCTAGGGAAGGGAGAGTTATGTCCCTTCATCTCCATAGCATTCCTGTCCTTTGGCTGGTGCAGATAATGAATATTAACTGGTAGCAGTTCCTTTTAAACATTTTATGTACTCTGAATTCTTAATACAAAAAAAAACCACCCTGAGTATATATGTTTTTAATCAAACTAGATAAAACCTATATAAAAAATGTGTAAGACTTGAGAAAGTGGTTTGGAATGATCTGGATTCCTCAGGACTGCCATCTCTCTACTTTTCTTATGTTCTATTCATCCATGCTGGTTTCCAGCTGGTTTCTACAAATTAATTGCTTAGCAGAGAGACTGTGAATGGATATTGGATATAAGTATATCTTATTAGAATCCCAGATCTTATTTTTCCCCAGCTTGATATTCATTAACAAAAAACCTCTTTTCCTCTTCCTTCCCCATGATTGGGGAAAAGGTAGCACAGTTCCATGAATTATTTCCTTGAACAAAATGGTTCAGTTCAACAAAATCAGAGAATTCTAGGATTGTAGATTTAGAACGCAATGACCTTACCCTTTGTCTAGTCCTACCTTACTGAGGTACGTAGAGTTCAAGTATGCTGCCTAAGATCATGCTACCTTTAAGTTTCAGAAGCAAGATTTGAATTCAGGTATTCTTAGTTCCAAAGTCAGCATTCTATCTTTCCTGACTTACTGAATCATAACAAGGCATTACAGAATTTGGGGTAAATCTACCTGAACATAAGGTGACTGAGCACCTCTAGGAGACACCTTGGGTCTTGGGATACAGGGTTTCATTGGGGGAGAGACCCCACTGGAGGAGAATCTTTCTATAGTCAGAAACCTTGAGTCATCACGTATTGTCTATTAGAAGTGTGAGCAGGGTGGTCTTGCCTAGACGGTAGCTCATCTTGGAGGAAAGTAGGTCTCGGGATATCCCCTCAGCTAATGTGTATCAGTGACCTTTCTGTGAGCCTCTGCTTCACTCTACATTTCCAGGAGACCCTAAAGTCTACATAAGTTGTGTCCAGTCATTTTGTGGGAGGGAATGACCTGTCTTCCAGAGAGTATATCCTTTACTCTTAGTATTTAACAGATGCACCCTCATTCACAAACATCAGGAAGGAGGTAGAGAGGAAGGTGAGTATAGCAGTGGTGAAGGGAACATGTATAAGAGACCTATGGTTATGAAGACTGGTGCAGAGTTTGTGAAGGATCATGACCTATGGGAACTGAACTAGGAAAAAAGAAATGCCCCTTACCTTTCCCAGGCATGTCAGCTGCCCATTAACAACTTGGTGGACAACCCCAGTACTTCCATTCTATTTATATTTCTGTTGTTTCCTGTGAATGGTTTGAGTTTATTGGACAATTTCATCTTTGTTGTCATATCGCTCCTTCCTCTGAACTCCAAATACCTTCATTCCTCAGAAATTGTAGAAATTAGCAGGTAGCACTATAGTTTGGTTTTGAATTAGATGTTGTATCTGAGAAGCAATTGACTGTCTTCTGATCCTACATTATCCATTTTCTTTCCAATTACTTTATATATAGGCGCCATTGTATCTACACAACACGCACACACATATGCATACACACATACAACATGATTATAATTGAGGTCAAATTTAAACACCCAAGCCATTATTTTGAAATTGTTAGCTAGTTATACGCATTCATCTTTGAGTTGCTATATAGGTGATTACATAGCCAAACAGCCTGGAGGTAAGGCTGTTCTAATATGAACTTTTAATTCTTAATATTTTTAATGATTCTTATAAATACTTAGAACATCTGGTATAAACTGGAACATTGGGGACAAAATACTTGAGCCAACAGCATTTAGATCTGTGTTAAGTCAGAGGAGACAGAATTTGTATTCCATGATATCAAACAGAATCAAGAATTTTCAAAGTAAAGAGTTCAGAGAATCAACTGGATGTTTGTCCCAGCAGATTGCCATTTTTTCTAACTGGCTAGATTGTGATGTGTTTTGTTTTTCATTCGATTCGCAGAACTGGCCTCTTGTTTTTTTGATTGTTGTACAACTAAGGGGTTACGTGACTTGTCTATGGGCACACAGTCAGTCTACGTCAGAAACGGTGCTTAGACACCAGTCTTCTTGATTGTGAGGTTTATTCTTTATCCACTAGGCTTTGCTTCCTCTGTGAAATAGATTTCACAAGCTGTATTCTCCTTTTTTCCTAGATGAGTAAAATGAGAGCTCTGTATTCACAGAGCTAGTAAATGTCAGAGGCTATATACAGTCAGGCTCCAATCCATCCATCTGTTTATTTGAGGCAATTGCATGTCCCAGTGGATAGAGCCTAGAATTAGGGTGTAGAAAGTCAGGAACTCATGAAGTCAAATTCAGACTCAGACACTTATTAGTACGTGACCCTGGGCAAGTTGTTCAACCTTTTCCTGCCTCAGTTGCCTCATCTGTAAAATAGATATACTAGTAGCACCTACTCTTATTTGTGTTATTATTTGTGATGATCAAATGAGAAAATATTTTTTAAGTACTTGGCAAACTTTAAAGTGTTATATAAATACTAATTTTTATTATTATTTTATACCATCTTTTGAAGACCTGTTTAGCTTTATTTAGAGATACAACTGAGAGAGTATGCAAGAGATGCACTTTTTTTTCTTCCACAACCCCACATGACACCCATCTATTAAGGCAAGGTGTTAGTACTTAGCATAATACATGGCACATAGTAGGTCCTTTTATCAAATGCTTTTTGACTGTCTAATTAAGCTCTGTATCTGTGGGGTCTCAGATTCTTGTAGTATTGAAGTATCAGTGTAATTCCTAATTTACATCAACCTGGGGATGTTTTCATTGCTTGTGTTTCCAGTAGACCTCTTTTTTTTTTATCTGAAGTACATTTTATTTACTTTACTTTCTACTAGGCATAGCTGTTCAAGAATTCTTAAGTTATTGTAGTCTGGCTGCCAAAAGAAGCGCATAGCTCCTTTTTATTTTGACAAGGTTATTTCTAGAACAGTGGCATTCCTTTCCTTTGAAGGCCCATCCTGTCCATTCATCACAGGGCCATTTTGTATGAGCTATCCAATCTTTGCTTTCTGGCAACAGTCTAAGAAGCATTTGTGATATCTGAGATCTACTTGGGAAACCTACTTAGTGCCAGCATGATGGATGGTGTACTTTGCAACTTCTTTGGAATTCATCGTGCATTAGAAAGGTGACATTGTTTACCCCGTCATCATGACAGGTGGGTCAGTAGAAGAGTTCTAAGGAGACTTGTCCTGTCAGTGGGGAAATACATATTAGAATGGATACATAAATAATTTAGCATGGGTAAGGTTGGCTTGGGGGAATAAACACAGACTTGTATTTTTATTAAAAGGTAAGTATCAACTGTAATTCTGTGGCAAGGTCAAAGATTTGGCTGACAACTTTCCATTACCTTCATAAATAGCCTGTTTCGTTTTGCATTTCATTTTTATTCTTGAGAATTGTACTTAAAAAGATGGAGATAAACAAACAGAACAATAAGTACCTTTAAGGGACTAGGTACTATTATTTCTTTATGGTCTTGTTTTTAAATCTCCATTATTTTCCAGTTACAGTTTTCTTGTTTATTTGATTATCAATTCCAAAAGCATGCATTAGGTTCCTATTACATATTAGGCATTGGAGAGCAAAAGCAAAAGAAGAAAAAAATCACTTCTCAAGAGCTTACATGTACACAAATAAGTTAATATAACACATATATGCAAAAGAAATGCAAAATCGTTTTAAGGGACATAGATCTAAGGGTGGATGGACATTAGGAAAAGTCTGATGTAGGAAGTAGTATTTAACTAGAACCTTGAGTTATGAAATTCAAGGGATTCTGAATGATTGTAAGTAAGAAGGAAATAAATTTCAGTCATATTGGACAGACTGGACACAAGATAGGAGATTGAGAAGTCTTGTTTGACTGAAATATATTATAGCCAACCCCTTAACTGAGTACATGATATGATGGTATTGTCACTACATAGTGGACAGTTGATAGTAGTAGAAATAACAGAAGTGTTAAAAATAATTTGAAACACCATTGTGATATGCCGTGGAAATTGAAAGCACACATTGTCCTTGGCTGCCTGAATTATTTATTCCTATCTTCAATTTATGTGATGAATATTAATTGATACAAAGGAAAGTGTCTTGATGACAATGACTAAAAAATAAAATATAAACGCCTTGATGTGTATTTTGAATTAAAACTGGCAGCTTACAGGAATGACATGTTGTATTCTTGAAGGTGGGATGATAAATCACATAGAGTTGGGCTTTAACAACCCTTCTTGTCTTTACAGATAAAGTATCAAGAGATGGTAGTTTGTTAGCATATAAAATCTGAACAGCATACCTGATATTTTGTCAGGTTATCCGAAAAGAAAAATACAGTCATTCTCCAGTTGTATAAAATTCCTTAATGTCTTATGGATGTATATCTGTTTCTTGGCTGCCATGAACATCCTTATCTTTCTCTCCTTTTTTTTGTAATGGTTTTAGACAAAAACTAACTTTTCAGTATTAATCCAAAGAATGGCTCTGTGAAGTTGATTTTGTATGATTCATTGTCCTGGATGAAATATCTGGAGATTGGAGAAATCGTCTAGCAGGGCCATCTTGTAGCTTCTCCTATGATATACAAAGATGCTGTTATCCCTGGGAATAAGAACTTTGGATGGGTTTTAGTAGTGGTGACTAATTGTCTACCCCATTTCCTCTATCTCTTGGTCAGTCTCCATTTCTGGAAAAAGATTTATTTGTGAGATGGCTACCTAGATTGAGCTGCAACAATCAATTAATCAACAGTCATTTAGTAAACATCTCCAATGTCAGACACTAGTTTAGGGGAATACAGATATAAAGTCAAAAATGAAATATCTTCCAAGAGCTTGCATTTTATTACAGAAACCAATAGGATAGATAGATAGATAGAAAGATAGATAGATGCCCCAAACGTCTTAAGCTTTGAAACTTCAAAACTGAACTAAGATGTTTGATATCCCTGTATAAAATATTTGCCAAATAAACAAGGGTAATTTCAGTGAGAAGACATTCATATGATACAGAAGGTTTTGTTGCTGGTGTTTTTGTTTGCTTTTTGTTGTTATTTCACTTTTTCCCCATGCAAAGTCAGCTGCCTCAACTGTGTATGGAGTCTCTGAGTTGGGTCTTTGTAAACATCATATAAACATTGAGTGAACTGAATCTGAGTGCAGGTAAACTTTGAGAAGCTGTTGAACTGTATGGTCATGAAAACAGTGCTGAACAGAGAGTGAGGAAAATTACTGGAGGTTCAAACCCAGCTCTACCACTCTTTGTGACTTTGAACAATGTACTTCCTGCATCTGAAATTCAGTACACCTTAGAGCAATAGTTTTCTAATCTGCAACAGTAGACTGTATGACCCTGAATAACTATGGTTCAGTTCTCTAGGAATTTGCCTTCCTGGGCTTCAGTTTCATCTTTAAAATGAAAAGTTTGGACTAGATCCCCTTATCTAAGGGCCCTACTAGCTCACAATTCACATTTCTTTGAGTAAATGAAAGGTAGTGAGGTGGGGCAGTGGAAAGAGTGCTGGCCTAGAGTTAGGAAGACTCACCTCCCTGAGGTCAAGTCTGACCTCAGATATTCTCTAGTTGTGTGACCCTGGGCAAGTCACATAGCTTTCTTTACCTCAGTTTCCTCATCTATAAAATGAGCTGGAGAAGGAAATGGCAAACTACTTCATTATCTTTGCCAAGAAAACTCCAAATACGGTCACAAAGAATCAGACATGACTGAAAAAAAACTAACAGAAACAAAAATGAGCCCATGACCTACTAAATCACAGAATGGTTGCAATCTGCATCATTGGAGGGAATTTTCACATCAAGAAGTCCCCATGGTCTTGAAATCATACATGCCAATGCAAAGATTTTTTTACATATTCCCAGCAAATTGAGATAATACTCCTTGTACTACTTATATGCTTCATAAATTTCTTAAGAAGAAAGCCCACTGTGCATCTTAAAGTAATGGTAGCAATTTTAAGTCCCCTACCTTCATTTTTGTCTCCAGAGTGTACCTACTACACATACTTAACAAATTCTTCTTAAATGAATTGCTGTTGAAGCACTTTAGACATTTTAGCTAGCCCTATTCTATAAATATGTGTCAGTATTACTCAATTTCTTCTGGAAAAATTGGGACAATTGGCTGCCATCTTTCCCATGTCTTTCTCCTTATTGGAATCTAAACTGTTTGAGAACTATCTCACTTTCATACTTGGATCTTTGTTACCTGTCATGGTTCCTGACACTTAGTAGGCGTTTCATAAGTTTTTTTAAAATCATTTTTGTAATTATGTGGTTATATTATTTGAGCATAATGACCTTGGCTTGTTGATGACTGTGGCTTCATGATTCCCAAAGTTATTGTGTATCTCCTTACTGAAATTTTCTAATGTGTATGAGACCACGAATTTGGATGAAAAAAGTAACTTAAAACATAATGCCCCTGGTCAAACATTTGTCCTAATGTTGCTTTGTGCATTTACAAAAAGATTGCATCTTCTGGCCAGAAAAAAAATAAGCTCTACTTTATGAAGGTCGATTAAGACTCTAGGGTAAATATATATATTTTGATAAGAAGGCTAGGTGGAGAGATCTGTGCAGTATATTTTTTACTGAGCTACATTTTTAGAAGAAAAAAATAAAGTTTTGAAAATGTGACTTTATTTATTTAGAAAAAATCGTCCTTTAAAGTATCCAGATAGTCATAATCCAGTAATATTTTTTAGGGGAAAAACCCAGGCCAGCAATATCATTTTTCCTTTTGATTTGTTTTAAAGCACACAACACTGAAATGTTAATTAATAATGTGACACTCTTTGCCTTTCTCTCATATTATGTATGGTTTGACATGAAATACTGGCATTGAGTTAAATCCATCACAATGCATAATAATGTCCTGTGTAAAGCATGATTTCAATGGTTGCCACTAATCCGTTCCTTGGATAATCTTAAAAACTTCATTGTAAAACTTGTTTGTATAGGTGTCTGCTCCTTTATTTAAATCTAATTTGTCTTAGCAGAAGTATTTTTCTTTGTGATTTTATGGAAGATAGAAAGAACTTTTTCAAACAAATCTGAACATTCTTTCATACCTTTACATTGATCAATTGAGTGTTATCATTAACCCAGAGTAGGAAGAAGGGAGGTGTACTCCTCAAGCCTACTGGCAAATGCTGCCCCCTGAAATTCAACCCTTTCTGATACTGGCATCATTGGGGGACTTTCTCAGCCTTCCTAAAAATTGAACTTGGTAGATCCATAGTTCAGATCCAAATTTCTTGGTCAGTCACCTCAATTTTCAGTTACGGCCGTCATCTCCCTCCATCATTTCCTGGGTTCCCTAAAGGAAAGAGATAGACTCAAGAAAAGGCCAGCCTACTAATTCCTTTCTCCCAGACTGGTTCACTGAATCAAGTAGAAAAGTTTTATAGGTGAGGAGTACATTTTCTCCTGCTCTGGGGTTAATGATAACACAACCCTGGAATGTAGCCAAACTGGAACACATATTACTGTCCACATCACCTAGAATGTCTTGTGCCATCCTCTGAGATTCTCCTGTCTTTCTGCCCCATCATCACTGCCCCATCATTACTGCCCTCATAGTGACTACTGGCTGTTGAATGCTTCACATACTTCCTTATTGGTCCATAGACCTATCTCTACCAACATATTTTACATGTGGGCTGAAAGGAAGAGCTTTGGGTGGTTACAGGATGTCTCTTCATCTACTTAAATAAAAGCTATTTTGAACATTCAGTAACTACTTTGAAACTAAACAGGTGGCAACTCTAGAAAAGCATGTTTTTGTTGTCACTAAATATTCCATACTATATTTCACTGAAACAGTTTTAAGAAGGTGTGTAAATGTTTTTGAGTAAAAACAGGCCATGTGTTTAGAGAAGTTACAATTTTAAATGATCCTTTCCAGAGTTATGATCTTCAAGAGACTGTGCTTGATGAAAAGCCTTTAAGGGGGGGGAAAACAAATAAAGACAAAAAATCCTCCCAGTAAATGTTAAAGAGACTTTTGAATCAAGGATGTCTTATAGGCCCTGGAATGCTTTTTAAGTAAGAAAGACAGTTAATTTTTGAATCTGAGATTGTAGGATGTAATGCTTGAAAGAAACCTTACACATCATTTAATTGAATCCCATCTTCTTACAAATGAAGAAACTGGGGCAGTGAAGTGGCACAGTAGAGAGAGCCCTGGCTCTGAAGTCAGGAGCACCTGGGTCCACATTTGACTTCAGATACTAGCTGTGTGACCTTGGGTAAGTCACTTAAACCTAAGTGCTTCAAAAAAAACAAAAAAAGAAAAAGGAGAAGAAAAAGAAAGAAGGAAGGAAAGAAAGGAAGGAAAGAAGGAAGGAAGGAAGACTGAGAGGCCCATATTGGGCAAGTGACTTGTTTAAGGCCACACAGGCACCATTTAATGGCACCATTTCATTAAACACCTACTATGTACCCAACACTGTGATACAAATAAAATTATCATACATCTTTTGCTTTCAAAGAGCTTACTTTCTGCTAAAATACCATAGAAAAATAGATTTAGGGTCTGAAGGACCCTTAGAAACCATCTAGTTAAACCCTTTCATTTTATAACTGTGGAAACTGAGGTCCATAGAAGTAAAGAAGTTTGCCCCAAATCACACAAGTTTGTGGCCAGAATTCCAATCTAGGTCTTCTGATCCCAAAACCAATGTTCTATCTACGACTGCACAAACAGAAAATGGCATTGCAGGGATTTCAGCCCAGGTCCTTGGTCTGCATACCCAAGGTTCTTTCCAGTGCACCATAGATGAATAGCATGCCTTCTGTTTGAACAATGACTGTGTGAATGCCCAAGTTCAGTTCCTTTATTTAGATGTCTCTATGTTTGAAAAAATAAAATAAAACAGGCTTATTTTTACTTCTGATTTCTACAGTTTCTGATTTATTATAAAATGGCTTTTTTAATCAAGGTCTGCTTTTCAGCTCTAACAATCCATGAATCCATCAATACTTGGTAAACACTTGAGACTGTGCTCAAGCCCCTTAGAAGAAGAGCAGACAAGGCCCAAGATGACCAGGTTTAAAATGCTGAACTTGAAACCTTTCAGAGCATCCTCAGCTTTATGGGCACAGATTTGGAGGGGCAGGCCCTTCTATCCCTGAGCACTTTTCTCCTCTCAGGCTGGTTCTTTCTTCTTGACTCCTTGGCCCCCAGGGACTGGCCCATCTTCTTTGCTTAGCATTCTCTCCTGGGACCATGGAGGGATGGGAATTCAGTCTCACAACTTCTGTCCCTAGAGCAAAACTGAGAATCTTTGGAGGTTTCTGAAAGCTTTCTCTTGCTATAAACAATGGGAAAGCAGATTGAAGTCGGTATTTAAAAAGGGCAGGGAATGGGGCCAAGTGAGCTATGTCAAAAAAAAAAAAGTATTTTTAAAATGCTTGCTCAGCTTGGTTCTTGGGACCACCCAAACCTTCCTTGTCCTATCCACATATTGACTGATTGACCCAGCTCCATCCATTCTCTCTACTGGCACCATCTTCTCTGCTTCTGGTCTCAGTCAAGAGTTCAACTTGACTTTTTCATTTGACCATATCATCATTCCATTTTTCTTTTCTCTTTCTCTGACATTTCTTGAAGAAGTTTTTGCTTGATATTTTGACTTTTCCCATACCACCTACTCACTCTACTGCTTATAACATGGCTTCTGTCCCCAGGTTTCTACTGAAATTGCTACCGAAAAGAATACCATTAGCTTCCTTAGTACCAAATTCAAAGACCTTTTCCCATGTTCCCTCCTCTTCACTTTCTAATGTCTTTGCCCCAGTTGACCACCACCTTCCTAAATATTCCTCCCCCACCTTCCAAGTTCCAGGTTATTCTCCTCCTTCACCCCCTTCTCTTTACTGCTAGGATTTATATAGCACCCTAAGTTTTTGCAAGATACCTGACATGCATTACCTCATCTGGTCTTTACAATATGCATTGTTATGAGATAGATGTTGTTAATATCACCTTTTAGAAATGAAAACGTTGAGAGTAAGAGAAGGTTACATGACTTGCCCTCAGAAGCTGGAAATTGCCTTCTAGACCCCAAGTCCAGCTTTCTCACTATTGTGCGATATAGCTGCCTCATTCCCCTACCAGTGCTCTTCAGTTTTTCTTTTGGGACTCCTGTAACAGCACTTGAATGGCTTTAGTCTTTCACCACTGGAAGCCCCTGCTTTCATGATGGATGATTCCCTCTGTTCCCTAATGCATCTAGGCCAGGTTCAGTCATACTGCCCTCAGGGACGTTTTCTCCCCATCCATCTTCCAGCTGCAGATGTGCCCTCTTTCCATCCCCTATTCTAGTTCTTGAAACATAAGCAATCATCTCTGTCATTCTAACTCTGGTTCTTCTCACTACTCCTGTGCCTTTTCAAACCAAAAATACCCTCTTTGACTAACTCTCACGTGTTATGTGTTGACTCTCCTAGGTATTGGAATCCTTCGCTTGCCTTTCTTTCCTTTGCCTCCCTCCCTTCCCTTTCCTCTTCTCCTTCCTCCTTCCTTCCCTTCCCCTTTCCTTTCCCCTCTTGTTCCTTTTCCCTGCCCTTCCCTCCTCCTCTTCCCTTGCCTCTCCCATTCCCCTTCCTTTCTCCTTCCCTTTCCTTTCCTCTCTTCTTCCTGGTCCCTTTCTCTTCTCCTTCTGTTCTCTTGCCCCTCCTCATTTCTTGAGCCCTGTAACAATAACACTCAGTAGTCATACCTATTAGAGACCACTAGGTGACTGCAGTGGACAGAGCACCAGGACTGGAATTGGAGCTGGGAAGACCTTAATTAAAATCTGGCTTCAGATACCTCCTAGCTGCGTGGCCCTGGACAAGTCACTTAATCACTATTTTTCTTCAATCTCCTCAACTGCGAAATGTGAATAATAACAACATTTACCTCTCAGGGTTGTTTCAAGAACCAGATGCAGTGTTATAAAGAGCCTTTACCATGGTTACTGACACATAACAGTCAGTATGTAAATACTCATTCCCTGTTACCTAGCTGCCTGATGGGCTTAAATGCCATTCCCTGTGGACCTCCATTAAACGTTGGAGAGGACTCATAGGAGCAGGAGTTGGTTATCATTAGCCAAACCGCTTTCATCTACAACAAGGGTGGGGAGCCTGCGACCTCCAGGCCAAACGTGGTCCTCTAGGTCCTCAAGGGTGGCCCTTGGACGGAATCTAAACTTCACGGAACAAATCCCCGTAATGAAAGGATTTGTTGTTTAAAACTTGGACTCGGTCAAAAGGCTGCACCTTGGAAGGCCACAGGTTCCCTACGCTGGTCTACACATTCAGTTCAATTTTCCAGCTCATAGAACTGAGGTTATTTCATCAGTAGCTCATACAGGGAAACCTTCAATGACATGAGCTGATGCTTGGGTAGAAGAAAAGTTTTTAGAGTCTCTTCTTCCAGAGTTCTAAAGCAATGTTTTACTCCCATTGATAGAAGTAGGACTATCCTGTTTTACTTGATCCTGGGTTCTATTTGTCAAGCACACTTTTTATCTTGAGCTCATATCTATCCCTGTGATGCTCATTCATAGCATAGCACCTTAATACCCCCTCACACAGTGCTTGCCAGGGGCACTACATAAGGTTCAAAGCACTCTTTGGTTCCTCATCCATCCAAAACCATTACTGATGATACTCCACTGATGTGAACTTTTACAGTCCAGTCAGAGGTCCTGGTGATTCAAAATAAAATGTTTAATCAAACAACAGAACAAGTACAATGGCAAAATTACTCCCAGTCATACTGGGACATGGGTTAGCACAGCATGAAAGAGCAAAATGCCATATTCATAGAGAATGTATGCCCCGGGAACACACATGAAGGTAACTCCATTTTCCTTCAGCAACTCTACTTGGTTTCATCTCCATGGAATATCATGCTCCACTCCACCCCCTCCTCAGCTTCCTTTTATGTGTAATTATAAGCTCCATGAGGACAAGGATTATCTTTCTTTTTCTCATTTGGATCTTGAACATTCAGCACAATTCCTGGCACATAATAGGTACTTAATAAATGCTTATTGAACTGAATGGAAAACACATGTGCAGAACCAGTGGAGCTATCACAACTCCCTCCTCCCATGTGTCTGGCTTCTTGTCAGTATCTTTTAGTGATGTCATGCTGCTTACCTGAAGCATGAAGCCTCTATGTAGGATATTATCTTTGTGCCAGACATTCTTATCCTCAGGTCATTTCTGTTGAATGTCTCTCATTCTCACTGTCCTGTCCTCATCTTCTACCCCTTCTGTATCTCCCAAAGGAAGGAGTCATTCTGCATAAAATCATCATTTTAGAACTTGAAAGGACTTTTGAAAACCATATAGTCTATCATCTTCATTTTTTTTATTAAATAAATTTATTTAACTTTTTACATTCATTTTCACAAAATTTTGGGTTCCAAATTTTCTCCCCATTTGTTCCCTCCCCCCTCCCCAATACACTGAGCATTCTAATTACTCATATCACCAATCTGCCCTCTC
>JAQQSK010004414.1:31667-118915 GCA_028658325.1 Potorous gilbertii
ATTTTAGAAAAATGCATTGTTGTTCCTTCCCTCTTCCTCCTCCTCCACTCGCTGCCTTCCCTCCTCTCCTGTCTCATTCCTTCTTCCCCTTTTCCATCATTACAGACTCTTTCCCTTTTATTGCCGTCTCCATAATTAAAAAAAACAATTTTAACCCCTTTAATAAAAAAATTCCCATATTGGCCATGTATGAAAATATAAGACATTCTACACCTTGAGTCCACTGTTTTTCTATTAGGTGGATAGCATGCTTCATCAGAGCATTCTGGTATCATGGTTGATGACTGCATACAATACTATAAATTGCCACGAGAGTAAACTGAAGTACATGAAGTCAGCTAAAGTGTGTGCTTTTGTGTCAAAGGGGCATAAAAATCATGGTTACCTTTTGGTCAAGGTCATTTTGAGCCCCCAAGACAGTCCATCCTGCCCAAAAGCCCAACACTCTTCTCCTTTTAGAGTGTGCTGGTTACCACATAAAGTAGACTTTTATTCCTAACAAACAACACTGCTAGCACTCACTCATTGCTTCGCTCTCCTTATCTCTAAGATGACCAACGTTGCAGTCTTTGGCTTGCAGAGCTTTCTGTACTAGAACCTACTCTCTTGGCCTGACTGCCGCCCTTTGCCCAATGGTTGCCACCCTGTAGACTGATTTCCCCCCTCTCTTAGGATTCCTGTGTGGAGGCCAGTTCTGTATGATCACTGGATCCTTCGCCTGCTCGTGAGTCATCTCTTCATGGCTCTCCTTAGCTACTTTAGACATTAGTAATAAGAAATTTGCAAGTGTCCCCTCTTGGCATATGATGATTAAAGATCCTTCAGGGAAGCTTCTCCTAACGCAGTGCATTTCTGAAACAGGACTCTCCTCATCTTAAGAATCTCTTGTACAGAAGTAATATATACCATTCCACTGCATTTTTTTCTGATTTGCTACATTTGGGGGATGTTATTGCTACCAATTCCATATTCTTTCAAATCCCCCAAGGAGGAGTTGGGAGATGTTTTCTGAAGGGACCACACCTTAGCGGTCCCTAGATTGTAGCAGCTATTCTTTGGCTTACTTTCATAATGTGTACACAGCACATTTTGTAACTTAGGTTTACAGATAGTTATGAGTGCATGTATAGGAGCTGGTCATGCAGACTTGATGAATTGTTTCTCTGAATTTGCAAATTAAAAGAAATGGTCTTAATATGACAGGGATATATAAGAAGCTGATCCTGAATCTCTCTGTAGTGATGCTCATAGTTTGGGTGAGCAAGTAAGTTAGTGAAGGAACGGGAAGAAAAATCAGGTAATGGTCAGCTAAGTGACACAGCGGGTAGAGTGTTGGGCCTGGAGTCAGAAAGACTTCCCTTCCTCGATTCTTCCTAAGTTCAAATCTGACCTCAGATACTTACACCTGTGTGACCCTGGGCAAGTCACTTAATCCTTTTTGCCTCCATTTTCTCAACTGTAAAATGAATTGGAGAAGGAAATGGCAAACCATTCAAAAATCTTTGCCAAGAAAACCCTAAGTCAAGTCATGAAAAGATTGACTTGACTGAAAATAACTAAACAGTGATGGGAGTTGAAGATGGACATTCTCCTGAGTTCTGACCTCAGCAGGAAGGGTTACGTTGTTTTTAGATTCCCTAACGTCCCTAGCACAGAGTTGGACATAACTTTTAATTATGTTACTTTTAGTATTTTTGATATAATTGCAGAACCATTGAGCTATAGAGTCTCAGATACAGCTCACTTGTGCTGCTTCATCCCACAAACATTCTTACTATATAAAGTTACTTTTCAGGAGACAGGGAATAGAAAAACATCTCCTGCATAGGAAGTTGTTCATAGAAAAGTTGGAACTGCATCAGTAAGTCTGTTGGACTTTTGGCTCATGATTTTAGTTTGCAAATGAAAAAGTAGAGAGGTGGGTTTGGGAAAAGGTGAGAAAGTGAAAATGAGTTTAAAATCATTGTTAAATGAAGGAAGAAAATTAACTCCATCGTTATTGTTGGAGTTAAGTCCACGTCCAGCCCAAATTTGTTTGGGTAAGAAGCTTGTCTTCTATGTAGACAGAGACTCCTCTGGGATTCGCCTATTTCAAAAACTTGGTTGGCAATGGAACTCTGAACAAGAGATAAGAACCATGATGTGGATTTGCTTTTTAAGGAGCTTTCCAGGATCTGTGCAGGACTTTTTATTATCTTTTGAAAGACAAATTTAGTAAGTGGTTTTAAAATTTTCTTCTTTTGTGAACGCAAAGTAGTGGGAAGATGCCGAGATAACTGGAGGGTTTTGCCTACATTGGAGAATGGGAAGATTGTAGTGCCAATAAGAGAAATGGTAAAATTGGGGCGATCTTAACTACAAGTAATTCACATCCAAGGAAAACTAAGTGGCATGGTGGAGAGAACACCAGACCTGACGTCAGGAAGACCTGCGCATGAGCCTCAGTCACTTTGCTAGCTTTGTGACCCGGGGAAGTCACTTACCCCTGTTTGCCTCAGTTTCCTCACTTGTAAAATAAGCTGAAGAAGGAAATGGCAAACCACTCCAGTATCTTTGCCAAGGAAAGCCCAATGAGGTCAAAAGAGTCAGACATGACTGAAATACTTGAACAAGAGAAACTATATGAAGATCTTCCAAAAAGGCTCCCTTACTGGTTATGCTTCCCAGACTCAAGGGAGACAGAGTTTCCTTCAGTTGAAATTTTGATATCTTTCCTTTCTCCTTCTGGTAGGTAAAGCAAAGAAGTCTAACCTGTGCCTACCCACGCATGGCTATGCATGTACTCTCTTGAATATTAATTTGTGCTCTCAAAGGCACCAAACAAAGGCTCATTATTAGGGAAGAAATATACAGTTTATGGTTTGTATTTCTGTGCCTCTTATTTTGTGTTGGCAGACTTTCATACTCTAAAACAGTGGCTTTTCAGATATTTAACATTCGGGGGCAAGCATGTATATCTTTTTAATATTTGTACAAAGTCAATTAAATTTTTTCCCCTCTTTAAATGGAATATATCTCTTACTTTCCAACACTCACTAAAATGTTGGAAGGAAAAGGATCTGGGTTTGATACAACATTAAGTAATGACATTATCCCAAGAATTGAGAAACCTGAGTCCTAGTTAGGGCAGTACCACAGCACTAGAGTGCTGAGCCTGAAGTCAGGAAGACCCAAGTTCAAATCTAGCCTCAGATTCTTTGTTAGCTGAGTGACCTTCTGCAGGTCTACCTTAGTTTCTTCATTTGTAAAATGGATGTAATAATAGCAAGGTTGTTGTGAGGATCAATTAAGATAATATTTGTGAAGTGCTTAGAACAGTGCCTTGAACATAGTAGGTACTTAGTAAATACCTGTTCTCTTCCCTTCCTTTCTCTGTGTGATCTTGGCAAAGTCAACTGATTTCCCTGGAATAGAGTTTTCTTATCTATAAGATGAGAGGGGTTTACTGTTGTCCCTGCTAACTCTAAAGTCCTGTGATTCTATAAATTCTATAAAAGTGTTTTTAAAATGCAGTTTTCCCTTTTGAAAGTAAAGGATAAAGGTAACATACAAAAATATGGGGAGAAGATCATACAGATGGCTTACATGGAACTTGAAGGAGAGGCCATTAAGAGGGAATGGCAGAAGAATAGTCTGGAAGTGGCTGTGGGAAAACAAGGAGTAGTGTGGACACTAATTCTCATAGCTCTGTCAGTCATGAAGAATGACTTCCAGTGAAGACAGTCTCAAGGGATGTGAGGTCCACAGATGAGAAAAAGGTTTTGTTTAGAGTGAAGAGGTAGAACTTGAGTGAGTTGAAGATGGAAGGGTATTTGTTGACAATAGAGTTAGAGGATGTAAAGAGCGCAATGGAATGGGCAGCTTGGTTTTAACTACAGTTTAAAGTGTTCTATTTTCACCTTTTTTTATGTTCATGTAATAGGACATTTCTTGACCTTTTCTATTTTTCCAAACTGCTTTTAGCCAGTAAGTTTTTGCATAACATTGCTGTAATTATAGGATAGGTTGGACAACTGGGCCTAAGAGATGATGAATCAGGATTACAATTCCTGATTCTCAGCCTTTTCAATTTCATATATTAGATAAGGCCTTTTTTTCCTGCCTCCGTTTTAGTAGTGGAGTGTGAAGGGCCCTTGGCTTTTACACCTTTGTTGCCAAAAGCTTATTCGATTGTTTGTTGTTCTCACTTTTCCTAGTTACAGAAATTTCACTTCTTTTTTTTTCTTAATCTCTTGCAACAGCCGTGCTGGTATAGATGATTCTAAGAAGTGGGGAATGCTGTTTCTGGTCAATCAGCTGTTTAAAATTTATTTTAAGGTAGGCTTCTAGTTTAATACTTGATAATAATGTATATTTATAAAGTGCATTTCTTTCTAGGAAGATTACCTCACAAATACTACATTTATCTTAACCCCAGTTCTTCCATTTTACAGAATGATTTTAATATTCTTATTGAGATAGTGTAGTATGATTTTATCTAATTTATTTAATTTTTGTGTATTATGTGCTAATTTGAATTTCCTCTTTACAGATCAACAAACTTCATCTTTGTAAGCCCCTAATTAGAGCAATTGATAGCTCAAATCTGAAAGATGACTACAGCACAGCACAGAGAGTTACATACAAGTACTATGTTGGTCGCAAGGCGATGTTTGACAGTGATTTTAAGCAAGGTATTCTAATAGAATAAGTTATTGATATTAATAGAGGGATTGAAAACAACATACTTCATAATTTAAAAAAAACTTCAGCTTATAATACAGTAGTAACTGTATTTCAGTTCTAATTAGGACAACAGGTAACAGGTGCTGGATTATGTTCTTTGTTGGAGCTAAAGCTGCTTAAAAAATAGTGAAAATCAAACATTTGAACGTTCATAGCTCCTGCCAAGAGAAGACTCTGTGCTCTCCTCCAACAGACAATTGACAGCCAATATCACAGGCTGAAAGTTGTTCATTCCTTCCTCTTTTTTGTATTTGTTAATGAAGAAAACACAAAATATATGTATTTCAAAGTTCTTATTCAATTTCCCAAATATCCAGTGAGTGATAACTTTGTATAGTATATACTCTGCTACACTCTGGATACAAAGATGAAACAACACAATCCCTGCTTGTATTCTTGGTGGAAGAATAAGACAAGTATACGAATAGCTCTAATGACATTTTTAAATACCATAAAAAAGGGGCAAAGAGAAAAGTTACCACTCCTTTGAGGGACTTTAGCAAAGGCTTGGAGAAGGTTGTGACACCTAAGCTGGACATTGCAGAAAGGGAAAGGTTTCCAGCAGGTTGAGGTGGACTGAGTCTGTTTCAGGGCTGGGAGACTGCAAAGGCAAAGTGAGAGGATGGGGCAAGATTGGGAAGCCAGGCACTGATGAGCAGTCATGAGCCACTTGGGGTTTTGTGTAGGGGAGTGACGTGATCTTCTCTGTTAATCAAAAAGGTGATCTTAATATCTATGTGAAGGGAGTGGAGAAGAGAGGGACTGGAGACAGGCTTTTTAGGAAACTTGTATAATAATCCAGAGAAGAGGTAATGAATACCTGAACTAGGGTGGTAGCAGTAGGGAAGAAGGAAAGCACAGATGCGAGAGAGATTCCCTAAGTAGAAATGATAGGAACCTGCCCATCAATTGGATATGTTGTTTGGGGAAAGGGAAGAATAAAAGATTGTTCCTAAATTGTGAATGACAAGTAGGAGAGTGACTCCATCAACAGAAATAAAGAAGTAAGGGGTGGGGTTGAGCTAAGAGTAGTGTGACAAGTTTGGCCTTTCCTAGTCCAGCCTGAACCTGAACAAGAAATTCTTGACCAAGGGTCATCTAACCTCTAATGTAAATCTTAAGTCATAGGCATTCCACTCTGTCCTGAGGCAGCACTTGCCATCTTCAGCTAGCTCTCCAGGTTAGGAAGTTTTTCCTTCTGTCAAGCAGTAATATACATTTTTCACATCCACCGTTATTCATTCTGCATCTTGAAGATATGCAAAACAAATTTAATCCCACTTTAATATGACTAATCTCCAGTTTCATGAAGATAGCTATCATGTCCCTAGTAAGTCTTGGCTCCTGTAAGTTAAACAGCAGAATTCCTTTAATTGATCCCTCGATTGCATGATGTATCTGCTTCGTGTGTGTGTTTGTATGTCACATACACACACATACGTACATATATAAATATACGTAGCCGCCTTATTGCTAGCTCACATCAGCCTTTACCTCGGTTTCTGACATTTAATAAGCAGTGTAAAATACTAGTTGGCTATGCCTGATTACATTTGCTTTCAGTTTTCCACCTGTTCAGCTTTAGAGGAAGTAAATATGCTTAAAATAAGCTATAACTTTTATACTTGAAAAACATTGTGTTTGCAAACCTCGGGTTATCCTTTTATTTGAGATGATAAAATTGACACATGAAGAATATGTTAAGTGATTTTATAGTCACGTGGTCTGTTGATTGGAATTTTAAAGTTCAGTTTACAGTCACTGAATTCATTGATGCTTGGTTAGCAAGCTTTGTACCTTTTGTCTCCAGTGGTTTCTTTTAATTACTGTTAGTGATTAATGTACGTGCAGAGTTTTCTGTTGTTTCTAATTTTAAAGCCATCATTAAGCCAACACTGAGAAAATTGTTACTGTTTTTTCTAATTTTGTACTTCCTTAGTTGTCATCATCAGTTTTCTCAGCGCTATTTATTTGTTTGTTTTTGGATTTTTGTTTAACAGTAGTGAGGTTGTTCTGTGTAACACTTGTATTAAATCATTTAGATCATACTCCAACCATCTGTTGAATGAACCTGCTGCAAACACTTGGTAATAGTGTAAAAACTCCTTATTTTGCCAGCAATTGTAGTATCTTATTCTACAGGACTATACAAATTAGTTTATCTTTTAACCAAGCCTGAAACTTAGGGAAAAAAATGACTGGAATAGGTTTTGTTGTTTTTTTTAAAAATGCTCTGAATTTGCAGATTAACTTGTTTTAAACTCATTCTAGTTAGCATTTAGTGTACTAATATTTTTCCTTTGAGCAGGTGCTCAACTTTAAAAAAAGATACCTAATTTTCTAGAATTGAATTTAGTATTATACCCGTAATAATTGAAGCCATCATAGCTTTAATATTGATGTGATTTAAATTAAAAGGATAATCTTAAAATTTATAAGTATATAAGTATATCTCACATAAGATATGTAAGTATATCTCACATAATAAAGTATATGTTCCTAAATTGTAAAACAAATTTTTGTCAAGTAAACAACATTTTTCATTGAGTTATAATTTCAGAGTTTTGTACCAAAGGGGAAAAAAATTGGTTTCAAGGTTACAGACCTGACCAATCAACAGAAAGGCTCATACTTAGTAGACATGGAGGAAATACTTACGATATTCAAAAGCACAGTGTCAACCCAGGTTTTTGCTATAACAGTCCCCAGTTTCTGTGCTTCAGATTTCCCCCAGTATCTTGTAGGAAATGGCATTTATGGTTTGTCAAAGACAAACATCAAAGACGAAGTAAAGAGATCACCTGATCGTGATCTTATTTTCAGTATAGTGATTTGAAGAACACAGAAACATTCAATCACTCCCGTCATTTATTTAAATCTTCTAAAAGTAGACCTCTGCCTTAGCAGGACTTATTTCAAATTTTAATTTATTAATTATATTAAATCATACAATAGAATCATTTTTTAATATTGGTATCCAAGAACAGAGTGAATATGTTAACGGATACCCTGTTTGTTATGTTAGACTTTGTAGCTATGCTGAGTTCACTTGCTCATCATATTCGCAAGTCTATACTGTTAAGAGTCTGCTTGTAATCATTATAGAGAATAGTGGGTGCTACTCTGCCATTTTTATCCTGCATGACCATGTTCATTTCAGAAGTCTCTACTGAGATTACGTTTTTTATCATACTCAGTTTTTCCAAGTATGTGTGTTGTTGCCTTTTTTGTAGACTGATTATTGTTGCTTCAACCTTGCCACATAACCTTAGACAGTTGTTGTCAGTGTTAATGGGACATAATTTCCCCACCTGTTTTACTCATTTGTAGAAAGTAGACCATCTCAGGCAGTCCATGTTGAATCTTTCCTACCCTTAGGAAAAATCATTGATTACAGAATTTAAATTAGACTGCATTTTGGTATGTGAAAAAGAGACTATTTTTTGTCCTAGGGATAGTAGGGATAGAACATAATATATATTACTCTAAAGTTGAAGAAGAAGTACTGAAAATTGTTTAGGATGACCTTTAATTTAAATATTCTTGGGGTGGGTGTTATCTCCCTACAGCTGAAGAATATCTATCATTTGCCTTTGAGCATTGTCACCGTTCAAGTCAGAAAAATAAAAGAATGATTCTGATATATCTGCTGCCAGTAAAAATGCTGTTGGTGAGTGGTTGTGCATCTTCATTTTTATAGATCTATTGACTTTGAAGTGGAAGAAATGATGCTGTGACTGCTAATTTTATATTCTTAGTTTATCAGTATCTTGGAATAATAGAGGAAAAGAGATTTGGGAGGTGGGTAGAACTAATTTATATGATGAATATTTTGGAGACATCTCAGCAGCTTTACACTTCTGTTACCTTCCTTTAAAACCATGGTCCCCTTTGTTGTAATCATTTATTATTTTCACAAAATGTGTAAGTTAGCTAACCTTACCCGAGACTGATTTCCAACACAAGGAAAATGTAACACCTCTCATTTCATTTTAGTTGTATTTTATTTCTTCCTATTAAAGTTATTTTTGGTATTTAAAAAGAAATAGATCATATTTGTTAGATTTGATTGAATTACTTTTCCTGTATTAAAAACATCCTTGTACAGCTATCTTTTGGAGTAATAAATTCTAAGAAATCAGTCAATAACTTTTTTTGTTTTGCTTTATTATTTCCTGGATAGGAGTTTATAAAGACTTGTTCAATTTATAGATACCAAAATTTTTATTCACCAAATGTAAACATTTTTCATAGGGTCATATGCCAACAGTTGAGCTTTTGAAAAAATATCATCTTATGCAATTTGCAGAAGTAACCAAAGCTGTGAGGTATAGTATGTTCTCCAGTCTATTAATTTTTAAAATAGCTTACAGTTAATTCATGTGCATTTGTCTTAGGTAAAAATTGGTAATTTTCACTGGAATAATAAATTACACTTGTCTGTCTTTTCTATTAATCACCATAGTGAAGGAAATCTTCTGCTCCTGAATGAAGCTCTAACAAAACATGAAACCTTCTTTATTCGCTGTGGTATTTTCCTTATTCTTGAGAAGCTGAAGATCATCACCTATAGAAACCTCTTTAAGAAAGTGTAAGCATGTCTTTCCTTTTTGTCAAATAACAGAAGATATTGCACAGTAGCCAGGGGAGACATTTAGTAGGAGCAAGGCGTTTAGGTGTTTGTGGAGAAATAGCTTTTTTTTTTTAATGTATCAATTCACATTTTAAATATAAACAGCAGATGTATGTTTTGGGTTTGTTTGGGTGTTTCTGGGGCAATATCTCCTAAAAAAAAATCAGTGGCTTTTTTTAAAAAAGCATATCAGTGAGATTAATCCTGAACTACTAGAATGTATCATATAGTATATAAATAAGTTATATTATACAAATAAGTTATGAAAAAGAGAGGGTGTTTGTTTTCGTGAGACATGTAGAATTCATTCTGTCAGTTTATTCTCTGACTACAGCCCCATAATTTTTTGTTTCTCCATAGACAACGAAATGAAACTGGCCAAACAGTTTTCTCTTGTTCCCTAATCCAAAGGACTACTGTCCCACAGTGGGCTTATCCCATGCCTCATTAGCGGCTGCTTGTTGCTGTTGATGTTTGGGTTAAAAAAAGATTTGATTCTCCTTTATGATTTGGATTCGATATGATTTAATATACATATTAAAAATAAAAGAAGACTCTAAGACTTTGTCAGTGTGAATCACATACTTTAGGCATATGTTGAATTAGTTGCTCCTTTTATTAAAAATTAACCAGATAATGCTTTCCCCCTCTATATATCAGAAAATTAAATCTGTTCTATTGTAACTTTTCCTACAATTAGTACAGTTAGAAGGCTTTTTTTTTCCCTCTGAGTGTTTTCCCAGTGAGAGTTGAGTGTTTGAATGTCAGCAAGCAAAATAAGACTTTTTACTTTTTTAAATCAACTTTTGGTTAGAATGATAAATCTCTGGTTATCATCTGAAATTTATTAAGTTAATTGATATGGAAGGAATAAAAACCTTTTAACCATAAAAGATAACTTTGTAAATTAAACCTATGTCCTCCCTTAAAAGGAAACTGACTTAATAGATTTTATTTCCCATCATATCTTTATTGAAGACCTATTACCTAACGTATGCCGAGTGATGTATTTTTGGTTTTCGTCCTTCAGTGTAATCAGTGATTTTTTTTCTTATCAAAGGTTACTGTATACTAAAATATAACTAAAATGTATTTTCTCATTTCAGATATTTATTACTCAGAACACATCAGCTTTCTCTTGATGCTTTTCTAGTTGCCTTAAAATTCATGCAAGTTGAAGATGTTGATATTGATGAAGTTCAGTGCATTTTAGCCAATCTCATATACATGGTATATATATTCAGTTTGATTTAATTTCAGTGGCCATAATAGAATTTGATTTAGAATTTGCATTTTTTTATTCAAGTAAATGTAACACTACTTAGTTATCTATTCTTTCTTGTTGAGCCATTTCAGTGTCTTTCTTTTAGTAAAGCCAGTTTTCTTTACTATGGACTGCAGTGTGCAGTAGTGTAATTTTGATTCCTCTACCAAGTTACAGTCAGGTAACCCGGGTGATCACTGTGACTTTGGAATCGTTTCAGAGACTGGATTCTAAGCTTTGCATCTTTACTGTGGTTCCAAGAAGTGTGAAGCCAATTGTAAATACCTTCTTTTATTCTTCTCTGTTCTTTCAGGGTCACATTAAAGGATACATATCTCATCAGCATCAAAAGCTAGTGGTTAGCAAGCAAAACCCCTTTCCTCCACTTTCAACCGTGTGTTGATCCTACAACACTAAATCTAAACAATTTTTGCAGAAAATTAAACTTACAGAACTTTTTTTAACTAAGTCATGCAGTTGAAACTCAAAAGTAATCCTGTTACATTTGGAACTGGAATCTTGGAAACTTCTTGTGGCTCCTTTCCCAGGGACACAGAGGCTATGAACTTGGCAGCGTACCTAGAGGACATGAATTGCTCCTTTATAAAATACAGCTTCTGTTAACTTCAGTATGATCGGAAATTTCTCTGTAAGGAAAAAAGAAAACATTCCTAGTCTACCATGAAGCTTTTATAAAACTTCTGAAAAGATGGTGTTTTGAATATTTTTAAGGCAGCTACACATTTTACTTTTCATGGTGTTATTCATAAAAATGACCTTTGTGCTTTTTCATTACTATTTTGAAAAATAAACATTCAGGATGTATGGAAATGGTGTGTTCTCTGTCATCTTTCAGAATATTAGGGTTTCAGTATTCCATTTGAATATTGTTTTGTCCATAACAGCTTGGCAGGCTTAGATTCTTTTAAGAGTCAAATTGCGTTTGATTTTGAATGCTTCTTTTCCTTGTATTTGCTCATTATAGCCTACAGTTCCAGATTTTACAAGTTAAGCACATTTTTTTTCTGACTGTGAAGAATGCTTTGGAAAATCATTATGTCCCCAGACCCCCAAATCATTGCAATCTTACAAGTTTGTATAAATTATCTGTCCTCTTCATCCCAGGGAAAGGACACTTTTAGAGTTCAGATTCTTATTATTATGCTAGGAATGCAAAGGTAGACCCTCTAGTCCATTTTCTTTTTCATTTTCAGATTTATTTGAACTTTGGCAAAACTGTCTTACTCCCTCAATATTGTGAATGCATTGAGAATGATTGGAACAGCTTTAGACTAACTCTTTGCTTTTCCATGACATATCCCCCGATAGTCTTGTAATTCCTAGTAGCAATCTGGTTTCAAACCTACATGACCCATATTCTCCATTTCTCACTGTGGTAGGGATCCCCACAGAAGCATTCAGAAGTTAAAAAAAGGATGTAATCGCACTGCAAACCTGCTGTAAGTATTTTAATAATGAAATTTTTGCTGTAGCAAAATAAATTTTCCAACATCCATGAGTACCCTCATTTGGAGAAGTTTGGTTTTTATGTATGTATTAAACTATGAACTGCTTTATAAATGTATGGTATTATTTAAATTGAAAAATTTAAAAATACTTAAAAATTTAAACTTAAAAATTTTAAAATATTTAAAAAAAAAATAAAACATGACTGGATCCAGATGGCCCAGGAGGGCAAGTGAGGCTGATGTACACAACTCTCCCTCACTCAAGACAAAGTAAAATGTAAGTCGTGTCATTATTTCTCTGATGGCATGGTCTTTGAAAATGGAGGACAAACAGACCTGAATTGAAATGGGGTTGATGTCATCTATTTTATCTCTTGAAACTAGAAGCCAGAAGCACCAGAAGAGACTGAAGAATTGACAGGATTGAAGAGAAAGGAGTTGTCTTCTCTTCTGCTTTTATGAACTCCATCCCACTTTTCGTGAAATCATGAGACGTTGAACTGCAGTAGGAAGGGGCAGGGCCCATACCAGTGATCTTTGCCACTTGGGTTACCCAAGGAAAACAAGGCCAGTGTTGCTGGATTGTAGAATATAAAGAAGAAGGGAGGGAGGGAGGGAGGAAACAAGAAAGGAATGAGCATTTATTAAGCACCTAGTGTGTTCCAGCTACGATGCTAAGTGTTTACAAATGTTCTCATTTTATCCTAACAACATCCCTGGAAGGAGGATGCTGTTATTCTCTCCTTTTTGCCGTTGAGAAAACTGAGGCAGACAGGTTAAGTGACGCCATCTAGTAAGAATTTCAGGTTAATTTTGAGCTCAGGCCTGCTGGTGCACCCACCCAGCTGCCATAGGGGGAACAAAGTGTGAGGCTGGCAGGAAAGTAGTCAGCTTCTGAAGGGTTTGAAAAGTCAGAGGCGATATGCTGTCACAGCGTACTTTCTTTTTTCCTCTACCTAGTAAAACCAGTAGTTTACTTCAAAGCTCTTTTCAGGCCCTGCAGAGGACCTATTCTAATAGATCATCAGTTACTAGTGACCTCCCTCCTGGGAGTCGCCAAGTACTCTGTACTTGGTTTTGTCTTACTCCACTCCTAAACCTAATAAAATACAAGTTCTTGAATGTTACTGCTATTTTTCATCTTTACATCATCTGAATTTCTTCGTGCATCCCTGTTGAGAGCCATCCCATGTAAGCAAAAAAGAAATTAAGACAAAGAGGAAAAGAAAAAAGAATAAATCTACCAGTATGTTGGGGGAAAAATATGACAGTATTTGCAGTGTTCCACATCGCTAGACCTTCCATTTCTGCAAAGGCGTTGTCTTCCATTTCTTCTTTGGATGCGTGCTTATTTGTAATTTTGTGGCATTCATTTTCATTTTTTTGGTCGTTCCTTCAAATTATATTGTACTCGTGTATATTTTCTTGGTTCTGCTTTTTTCATTTTCTGTCCTTTCATTTAAGTCTTAAGTGCTTCTCTATATTCGTTATATTGATCACTTCTTACTGCATAGCAATATTCCATTACATTTCGTAATTTGCTTAGGCATCTTCAGTTTATAGGCATCTGCCTTGTTTCCAGTTCTTTGATATGAAGCATTACTTTTGCACATGGAGCAGTATTGTGAATAAGCACTAGAGTCTGAGGAGTTGAATTGGAATCAGTACTCTAGCATGACCTCTCCAAGCCTGTTTCTCCATCTAAAGAGGACTAAAAGAAGATGAAAACTTTTTTCCTAAATGTTTTCCTCATTGTCCACTTTATTTTGTTAATCATTAAGTTTCACATTTGAAGGAATTAAGGTTATATGTGGCCTTCTAGGACCTTGGGTGTAGCATTTTGATTGAGTCCTAAACAAATCCTTTTATTCAAGGGATTCGTTTTGTGAAGTTTAAATTCAGTCAAAAGATTGCACTGGAGAACCTAGAGGGCCACATGTGGTCTTGAGCTCCCAGGTTCCCCTCTACCAGAGCTTTCCCTCCCGTAGTATAGCTTTCAAGAATCCAAGGTCACCTCCATGTCCACAAGTGAGACCTCAGAATCAAGCTTTTGCTTTTCATTATTCATCGTGACTGCCTCAGAGATGATTATTACAGCTTCTGTATATACTGATACCTGCGGCACAGCATGAAGTAGTGGGGATGTTTTACAAAGAACTTGAAAAAATCCCTCAATGTTTGATACTTTGATGATTTGTTGGGCACAAGGGAGGATGGTCAATAATACCATTGAAGATTCAGAAATATAAGAACAACATTTCAGAAGCCTCCAGCCCATTTTGTCTGCTTAATTTTTTTTCATCTTAACTAGTTGTGTGACTTTGGACTTGTCATTTAACTGGTTTCAACTCAGTTTTCTCATTTCAAAAATGAGGAAATTTTAAAATATAACCTCTGAGATATTTTCCTCTGTCAGTATCACTAAGAAGATCTGCTTGACATTCTGGTCACTTGGAGGATGTGAAGGAATTTCTCAGGGAACTATTTTTTTTCCTTTTTCCTGGTCACTGCCACTAACCATTTATAGATTCCATGCATTTTTCAGTCACAACTGAATATATGTATCTGGAATACATATAATTTAAAACTGTTATGTGAAATTGATCACTTTAAGCAGATTTCATAAACATGAACATATTTCTTCATAGTGTATTATATATGCAGCATAGATTAGGAAGAAAGGTATGTATAGATGATCAGAGAACCAGAATAGTTCATCATAGAATAGGAAGGACCAATCCCTTTATTTTACATTTTCATTGATGAGCAATAGCTCGTACAGGTGGATAAAGGCATAACTGGGACAGGAACCCAAGTGTATTAACTCCTGGTATAGTGACCTTTCCATATTGTACCACCCTAGTCACTAGACGATTCTGCTTATGGAGTTAGATCTTCACAGAGTAATCTCTTTACTTTTTAATGAATAGCTCAAAATATCAAGTGTTCTATCATTCATTGTGAGTGGGAAAATATTTTAAAATGAAATGTTTTGTTTTTAAGTGTTTGTTTTGTTTTACTATATTTCTCTCTGATCCCAGTGGATATGTATTTTCCAGTATCTTTGCCTTGGCCCTATCACTTCCTCCCTTGGGTCCATAATCCTGATTTTCTGACCTCTTAGACAGTAGGTAGCCTCTACCTACTTCAACAGTACTTTCCATGTATAGTCATTGGCCAGCATTTCCAAAAGGCAAAATGAGCTTGCTTCATCAGATTACTCGCTTTAGCCATACTGCCTACTTTGGCCATATTGCCTGTCTCTTCACTATGCACTCCCCGTTTCCGTTTGGTCATTTGTTTATCAACCCTAAGCTCCAAACTGGACGTTACCGTCTTTAGACCTGGCATTTTCCCCCTATACTCCCAAAATGCTTCCTATATATCTCTGCAGCCTGGCCTAGATACTTGTTGTAGGGGCCAGTCTGCTTACCTTGGTTTTTTGACTGGTCTATTCTCTTCAGTCTTTTGGGCGTTAATACGTCTTCTGATTCCTTTTGTATTCTTCCCCAGGGGTAGAACCTCAATCTCCACTGGCCAATTTTAGACTCAAGTTATGAGTTCTCAGCTTGCCCCATTTTGTAACTGTGAAAGGCCTAAACCTTGAAACTAAAGCAAGAAACAAATATTTCTAATGATTATGGCAAAAAAAAAAATTAGCCTCTTTACCATTCCTATCCTGTGTTCTTTTAAATGCAATTTCTTGTTAATGTTTACTAATTTAATACTTTCTGCATTTCATAGCAAAAACTCCTGTTCACTTAGCATTTTCACATGTCTAGTGTGCCTTCTACTAAAGCATCTATCGTATAGGTTTGGGATTTTTAGATAAATTTTATTTTCTCTCCAGTTGGAACGTAAACTTCTTGAGACTACGGACTGATTTTGCTTTTGTGTAGTAGAGCTGTGTTGCTGCCTTGTTATCCTTGAAAAATAAAGGCCCGTGTACATGTACTGTTTCCATTATCTGTTAAACTTGTTTAACTTTTGCTCAAAGTAATCAGAACACACTGCTGTCATTTGCTGCTTTTCTAAGTTCTCTAAGCCAGGTTTTTTAAAACCTGAGTATGTTCTTAAAAAACCAGTTTCAGTGTTCAAAATGAAGGTAATTGGGAATTTGCATTATAAGCCTCTTTTAAATGTTTATTGACATTTCACTTGGCTTTTGAATGGTCCTTAACATTTCTTAAATTTTTTAAGGCTGTGTGGCAAAATTAATAAGAAGCTAGTCCGGAATCAGGAAGATCTGGGTTCAGGCCTTGCCATTTACACATTGACCAATGTAGCCATGGATAGATGAGTAATTTAACCTCTCCCCTCTGCAGTTTGGTGCAGTGAATAAATTACTGAGCCTGGAGTATAGAAGACCTGAATTCAAATCCTGCTTTGGGTACTTATGGTCTGTGTGACCCTGGACAAATCATTTAATCTCTCTCGTCATTAATTTTCTCATCTGTAGATGGAGATAATTATATTTCCTACTTCCTAGAGTTATTGTGAGGACTAAGGGAGATGATTTAAATAAAACATTTTCGAAATCTTAAAGCACCATATAAATGCTAGCTGCTTTTATTGGTACTACAAGTATTGATAATCCTAGTACTGCTAATAAAAATAGCCGTTAGCTGTGGTTTCATATGTGGAAAGGGATTTAAATTTCTTAGTGAAGGTTCTCTACACTAGTGAAATCACAAGTCTGGGGTCTCCCCTGTTCCAGACAAAGCAAACCCCAGCAGTGGCCCACAATTTGGGTTATGTAAGCCTGCTTCTAAATGCATTGTGTATGTATGGGTTGTAGCATAAATATCTACTATGTGCTAAGGCTAGGGCTACAAAAATAGAAGTAAAACAAACTTAAGGATCTTATATCCTTTTCAGGGCTGCTCATACATCTTTGGTATCCAAAAGATGTGTGCAGTAGCCGCACCCCAGTAAACTGTTTTGGCAAGTGAACTAAACCGAGTTGAAGGTAACTGAGGGCCCTCAAGCCCATCAATGAGTTAGTGGGATGTCTACCCCAAGCATGCGAAGACTTCCCCTTTTGAAATAGGTGGATGAGGATAGTTTTTTCCAGTGGTCACGAAGGCAGCTAAGTCAGGTGCTGTAGAGCCCTTAGAACTTAAAGGTTAGACATGAAAGACACCAAGATCATCAACTGCATCCTGAGCCATCGCCAACGCTTTCAACTTTTGTCTTGCTATTGGACTCTAATGACTCTGGAAGAGTGAGGTTAATGACTGTGCAACCCTGCCTTACTTAAGTCGAGCTTATGGGCAAGTAAAGATGTCCCTATTTTACAGTTTTTTTACCTACCTCAAAGTTCTGTGATGACAGGCAAATGACAGCAGTAAGTGTGGGTACAATAGGACACAGTCACAGCTCTATACATGGACAGCCCAGGCCTAAGGGTTATCTTCTCACTAGACTGAAGCAGCAGTGAGATTTAGCAGCTCTTCTGGGTGCCTGATTAGCCTCTTAAGGACCACATTGCTTCTTTTCATGAAGAAAAACTAGAAAATATGCCCTAAAAATGGTCTGCTTCACCAAACTCTGGACTTCTTACTCTGGCAGGCAAGTATCTCACCCTGTGGGCAAAACACACATAACATAAATGTACAAAAGCTTTTGCAAAGATGATTCCACCCAATATTAGGACATGGGATGTGTTCATACTCATGGGCAACAAGAAATCCAACAGATCTAAAAGATGAACAGCTCTTATTGCAAGAGAATTCAGCAGGGATCACATCCAAACAGCGGGCCTGAGTAAAACGAGGCTGTCAAATGAAGGCCAGCTTCCTGAAGTTAGAGCTGGCTACATTTTATTTTATTTTATTTTTTTGGAGTGGCTGCACTGATGGGGAATGTTGTAAAGTTAGTATAGATTTCACAATAAAAACGAGGCTAGTCAACAAACGTATGCCTCCCCAAAGGAGTGAACAAGAGGCTCATGACTGTGATTGCCATTTGCAGGAAAGCACTATGCCACCATCATCAATGTAGACAAACCTTAATGAAGTAAAAAAAAAAAAATGAAGACCTGGAGATCCTTATCATCAATGTGCCAAAGGGGGACAGGCTTGTGACTTTAATGGTGACTTTAATGCCAAAGTAGGCATAAATTATCAGACATAACATGAAGTCCTTGGAAGGAATGAAGTTGGACATAGCAACAGCAATGGTCACTAATTACCAACACTATCTTCCATTTACCTAAATACAATAAAATTTCGTGGATCTATCCTCCCAGCAAACACTGGCATTTAATAGATTATGTTAGTGTAAGGAGAAGAGACAGACAGGATGTGAGAATGATGAAGATGATGTGTGGCACATAGACTTATCCTCTCCAAACTAAACATTTGCTTTCAGCAAAAGCAGCAACCCCAAAGGCAAAATGACCCAAAGAGAACGTCAACCAATTGAAGGACTTCTCCTTACATGAAAAGTTTGTTGTTAACTTAGAGAGAAAGCGGAGCCAACACACAGTTGATAACAGTGGAGAAAAAAAAGCGTGTGCAGCTTTCAGGGATTTGGTGTACAGTTCATTTCTAATCTGGGCCAGAACACTTGCAGAAATCAAGATTGGTTTGATGGAAGTAATGGGAAATTCAGAAGCTGTTAAATAAAAACTATGAACTCACTGGGTTTACAATCAGGATAGGATTTACTGGGTAGATTGCCTTCTTTGTTTTTCTTTTTTCTTTCTATTTAATTAAAGGGGCCATCCCTTGACTCCTTCTTAAAGAGGTCTATTCACTGAGTGGACATTACCCCCAGTCGAAGTGAGTGTCTGAAAAGGCCAGGGTCTCACACTGCATCCTGGCCCATCTCCAGTCATCCTGATGAATATGTGACCGCTGGATTCAGATGGTTCTGTTAGAAAAAGTGAGGCTGGTGATGTTTCTCAGCCCTCCCTCGCTCAAGTCAAAGTCAATTGCGAGTCATGTCATCATTTTCCTGAAGTCATGGTCCTCTTCAAAAACTAAGGATAAAACACAAGAAGACAACATTTTAAGTCCATCAAAAGTAAAGTGCAAACAAAGCTTAGAGAGATGTAGGATTTTGGGCCCAGTAAGACAGTAGGTGAAATTCAGTTTTACACTAAATTAAACAATCCAAAGTGCTCTTATGATACTCTGAATGCTCTCCGTGGGCCAAAGACCTATAATGCGTCTCCACTACTCAGCGCTGAGGGAGTCACATTGATTAGTGTTAAGTATATGATCCTGGAGAGATGGGCTGAATACTTCCATAACATTCTCAATACACCATCATCCACCAATGTTGAAGCCATTGATTGTTTACTTCAGGTTGAAGTCAGTTCTACTCTATCTGGACTCCCAACTAATGATTGCTCTTGTATGGTAAAGCACCTGGTACTGATTCTATTCCAGGTGAGATTTACATGACAAGGGGTCCACTGCTCGTATAAAAACTTACTGGAATCTTCCAGGTTATATGGCAAGAGGTGGTTATCCTCCAGGAGTTCAAGGATGTGGGTGGGGGGGTGGGAGGATAGGTCTCTTTCTCTCTCTTAGTCATTGCTGGCAAGACTCCTGCCAGAGTCCTCATTAATAGACTGATCTTTCACCTGGAAGATGGTCATTTACCAGAGAGCCAGTGTGGCTTCAGAAAGGGCTGATATAGTGTTTCTTGCATGACAACTCTAGGAGAAATGTTAGGAGTGGAACAGAGAACTGTACACAACGTTCATCAATCTGACCCAGGCTTTTGATACTACCAATTGAGAGGGTTTATAGAAAATCATGGCAAAATTTGCCTGAAAAGTTCATCAGTTTCATGATGGCATGCTTGCATGGATAATGGATGTTGCTCTTGCACTTTTCCATTGAAAAACTCCTTTTCACAATGCAGTGAAGTGGGAACTGTGTGTTTCTCATATCTTTAGCATGATGTTTTTAGCAATGTTGTTAGATATCTTCAACAAGAATGAAAGCAGAATCAAGGGCAGCTACCATACTGACAGTAAATAACTTAAAAAGGCTACGAGCCAAACTAAAATGGAGGGAGAGTTAGTGTGAAACTTTTTGTTTGCAGATGATTGCATATTCAGTGTAGCCTCTGAGGATGAGATGCTGCAACAGGGTATGGATCGATTCTTGGCTTTTTGTGCTTATTTCCATTGACAATTAACACCAAGAAAACAGGTTCTCCACCAACCAACACCACACCATCCATGTGTTACATCCATCACTTACATCAAATGGAGAAATTTTGAATTCTGTGGATAAGTTCATCTACCTTGGCAGTATTCTCTCTAGGAATGGACATATAGATAAAGTGGACACTAGCTCAGTGTTTGAGAGGTTGCAAAGGAAAGTGTGGGAGAGAAGAGGTATTAGGCTACCTAGTCATTATGCTGGCCTAATCGTTGTATTGTATGCTTATGAAACCTGGACAGTATGCTAGCAACATGCCAGGAAACTAAATCTCCTGTGTTTGCAGTGTCTTAGGAAGATTAGAAAATCACCTGGCAAGATAAAGTGCCAGACACCAAGGTCCTTTCTTGAGCTGACCTGTCAAGCATTCAGAGAAGGTACAGCTCCAATGGACTGGCCACATAGTTTGAATGCCAAATATACTTTTGCCTAAAAGACTATTTTACAGAGAACTAACAAGGGAAGCACTCATATGAGAGTCAGAAAAAGCAATGCAAGGATACTCTCAAGATCTCTGAAGAATTTGAGAATCAACTGTGAAATATGGGAGATACTGGCAAAGGATCACCCAGCATAGTGTGCCCTCATCAAAGAAAGTACTATGGTGTATGAGCGAAGCAGAATTGTATGTAGTAGCTCGAAAGAAACATGAGATGTATAAAATTAGAGACCTCTCCATCCAAGTGTCCTTATGGACTAATTTGTGCCCAACCTGTGGTAAAGCCTTCCAAGCTCATTTTGCTCTGATCAGCCACTATCAGACACACAGTACCTTGACCCCAACATAGTATGTCATTTTGATCCTGCACAAAGGGTAACACTAGTCCTGCACAAAGGATAACAACCAGTCAGCCATATATTTGGACACATCCCTCTAATAATTGGCAAATAAGACCTGCCCAAAATGGGTCAGGGTGGGGGGAGGAGGAGTGATTCAGAGGTTAAAATATAAAGTAGATTAAAAAGGAATTCAGTGTGTTCTTTAGAAAATGCTTTTATTAAATGAACTCACTGTTTTTAAAGTCTTTTTTTTTTAATTTCTGGAAAAAGAAGTTGTTCTCTGACCTTCTGTAGTTCTCATCTTACTAGTTTGTAAGTGGGCCCATTTGTAACTATTAACCATAACTGATAATAGAAACTATAGACTAGATTTAAACTCATTTGTAAAAATGGGGAATAAACATTAGCACATCAAATCCTTGCTATTTTGATTACATTTCTGTTGTGATCTAAAACCACGTGTTTAAATGGTTTAACTTGTAGGTGTAAAACACTTCCATGCTATTGCCTCTCAGAAATGTCCTAACTTTTGTAAATATGTGTGAGTTGTATGTGTTTAGAGCAGGCTTAGAGCAACTCAAGTAAATATTTTCACAATAAAGTGATTCCCAGAAAGCTATAGAATTGCTCTAAGCTAATAAATCAAAATACAACTGTTTCATCACTCATACTTAAGATATTCCCAAATAATTTCACTGATGAATAATTCAGTGACATTCATTTGCATACCTCTCCCTTCTTTCTCTGTAGCCTAAGAAAATTTGAGAAATTTTCTTTTCTTAAAATACTGCTACAAGTATACTGAATAATTTCTCCTTTATATTGCTGTTTTATAAGTATACTTTTGTTAGCTCTAGATCTCCATGCTTCAGGAGTGGCTTCCTTCCCCCCTTGTTGCTACTCTTTCCCATAAAGCTTTGGGGCCACAGGATAATGAAGAAAAAGACCTTTGTGCATCTTGGGAAGATTTATTACCCATGTTAACCTGGCAAAGTCGAGAGAAGCCAGCTACCCAACAGCATGCAACTGACCTCCTAAACTGAGTTCTGGCAAGATCTTTTCTCTTTCCTTCCCTTTCAAATCCTCCCTTCACAAACCTTTTCTCAATTCCTTTAGGGTTCCTTACCCAATTTTAGAGAAGGACTTATATTCTGTTCAGGCTTGATTTGGAGGATGAAATAAGGCACTCATAAGCCACTGAATAGTTAACAGAAGGAGATTGACTTAGCTCTCTCATAGTGAGGACATACACAAAGAAACAACAGCCCCTAGCTTTTATAGACACTTCCCTTGGTCTCCATATGGAAAGATCAGAGTGAAGCTGTACCAGTTTTTAACAAAATGAAGCCTGCTGTAACTCCAAAGAAGTTCCTTGTCTGGTTCCACTGCAGTTTGAACAGTTTTCCCCCTCTATTACCTGAAGGATGAGATCTTTTCCACCAAAGATTATATTCCTAGAATGGGGAGCTTAAGTGGTGTAGTGAACCTGTTGTCTGATTTCAAATCTGACCTCTGATACTGTATGTGACCTTGAGCAAGTCATTTAACCTCTGTCTACCTCAGTTTCTTCATCTATAAAAAATAAGGGAATAGAACAGCACCTACCTCCCAGTGTTGTTGTGAGGATAAGATATCTGTCAATTACTCTGCAAACTTAAAGCTTTATTTCAATGCTAGAGCTATTACTATTACTAGAATACATGGCCACTTTAGAATGCACAAACTGCCATGGCGCATGAAGAGATCATTGTACAAACTGCATACAGTTAGGTAATTAGAAGTGTAGTTGTATTAGTAATTTTTGGCCTAAGTTCACATGTAAGCAAGCATCTCTACTCCCAGGCAAAATCTTTGAATGTAGGACCTCTGATTCCATGCCCAGGGTTACTTCTGCTGTACTCTACTGAAGTCAAGTCTCATAAAGTCTTTTATGTTTGGACCATACATTCACTCTGTTTTCTGTTGAAATGGTATAATGTCAAAAAGGATTTTACTTCCATGTTCCATTCAGCCACTCAAACTTCACTTAGTGACTTTCTTGGGTCCTGTAATGGTAATTTAAATGGGAAGATCTTTCCCACCCATTAATAGACCCATGTGACCTGCTTAAATCACATATGGTGGGAGGAGCTTGCTGAATGGGTGGAACTGGAAGGGTGCAGCAGATCTAGGAAGAAGTTGGTAAGAGCCGTTAGGTGTGGAAGAGAGAGGATGCAGACAGGCAGGCACACGTTGTGTTGTGTTTGTGGGAAGGCCCCAGCAAGGGGTGGGGAAGATTTCGGAATGGCTTTGTACCCTGCAGTGCTAATGTGTATTGACTTCTTGGTTACTATGATGGATTTGACTTTCTAGTGTTGGGATTTGGCTTTCTGGTATCTGAATAAATGTTTTTCTTCTGCCTTCTATATGGAGAATCTGTTATACTTTGCAATTCAGAACTATGCTGACATATTCATAGTCACCCTCCATGCTGTGAATATTGCCTTGGTGATACAGATCCTTCCCAGAAAAGGAAATAAAATAGAAAAGAGAAGAAAAGGGAGGATGTGGGAAGCAAGGAGAGACAGAAGAGAGGAGAGAGAAGACATAAGAATGGGAGGAAGAGGAGAAAAAAGGGAAGAAAAAAGATGGAGAGGTGAAAAAAAGGACAAAATTCTAAGAGATGCTTCACTCTTCTCTTTTTGATCCATTGCCACCACCAGGCTCCATACTTTCTGAACCTTGTCTTTCTAAAAATAAATTATTTGTCCCCATTCTAATTAAACTTCTCCCACTTAGAATCACTATTCAGAGTTCCAATCTGATCCAGGGTATCTGGATGAACATACTGCTTAGGGTGTAAAAATTACCTTATTGCCTCTACTCAGTTTCAAAATTAGCACTCATATATGGGTATGTCAAACTTAGTTCCATTTTGATTATCTCACCCCTAGAAACAATGAATCCACTCTCAGTTCCCATGAATTATTTCTGCTCTTTTCTGGTATAAATAAGGCAGTCAGATGGCATAGTGTAAATGGTGTCAAACTAATAGAACTTGAGACCATTAAACCATGTATGAAGATCCTGTGGGTGCATATTGACTTAGAAAACCATACATTAACATTATCTATGTTCCATTGTATTTCTATTTTGTTAAATATTTCCCAGTTACGTTTTAATCTTTCTGAACTTGAGAGTATCATGCATAGGCTTCATGTTTGGCACCTCTAGTGCAGTGGATTGAGCAGAAGTTTGACCTGAGTTTGAAATCTGTCTTACTTATTAGCTACATGATTGTGGGCAAGTCACTTAACCTCTCTAATACTCAGTTTCCCATCTATAAAATAGGGATAATAGCAACTACTTCACTGGCTATCAAGTGAGATAATATATGTAAAGTCCTTTGCAAACCATAACTGTATATATGTTTATTATTATTCTTAGTTTTTTTCATAATTAGATTCATATGCTTTCCATTGATTGACTTCAATGGTGTTAACAGAACTTTGGGTGAAGCAATTCCTCTATCACTGTAGATCGGCAACGTACAGTCTTAAAGAATTTCCTAGGACATTGAGAGGCACAGTGACTTAGGGTTACATAGTCAATATGTATCAAAAGCAGGATTCAAACCCAGGTCTTTGAGGCAGGCTCCTTATCCAGTATGCCATACTACCTCTCATGTCATCTACATGTGTATTTGCTTTCATGCTTCACAGATCCATGATTTTTATAGGTAGGGGTAATCCCCCACCAATACAAATTATTAATCATGACCCTTCAATATTTTATTTAATTTCAAAAGTTGCTACAGCTTGGAGAAAAAAAATCATAACTTATTGGACAACTTTATAATGAGTCATCCTTTCTTAGCTAACATGTTCCTCTGATAACAGACATATAATCTATTGCCAGGCTCACCCTTAAAGTTTTCTAGTTTGGTGGGAACTGATAAGCTTCTGTTCTACTGAGATAGCTTTTGAGAACTCAGGATCACCTCCATGCCACACAGTGAAGCATCAATGTCAGACTTTAGAGGAGGATAAAAAGTATGGCTTTATTTTTCTCTTTACATATTTGAAATGTGGCACTTTAAAAAAATGTACTTTGATCAATATTGTTTATATCTTTTCAGAATATATAGTTAATAATAAACATTTCATTTTAGGGGATGCTTGAATTTTACTAGTTTTAAAAGATTTTAATTTCATCTCATATGAATTGTAAAGCAAAGTAAGAAGAAATAAATATCACACAGCTTTCTACAAGATCTGTTTTACAGTATCTCTGCTAGTTTAGTTTAACAAATTTTTAAGTACTAAAAAGCATGTTGTTAGGCATGATTGGGGGGGAAGGGATAAAAATATCCATGAGACATATTTCCCACCCTCCTGGAGGGTGAGGTCTGAACAAAGATAATTTCTGATTGGATGAAAAGGGTTGTTTTTTGTTTTATTTCGTCTTGTTTTAAACCAGGTTTGGCATGTTATCTAGGCTATAAAGAATGAGCACCAGGCAGAAATGGAGTTTGGGGAAGAGTAAGGTATTCCAAGTGCATTGTCAATTTATGATCAACTCAGGATCACAGTTATAAATTGGACATTTTCCATAAAGTTTATTCTTTCTATTCAGTTACTTTTCCATTACTGCATTATTTTTTCAAACCACATTGAGTATCTTGAAATCTTGGTGAAAAGATAGAGTGGTCCCTGCTTTTCAGTTGGTAGAGAGACCATAATACCAATCAAAAACCAAGTCCCTTTGTGTTCAGCGATGACAATACTTCCCTCTACCAACTGCCAGTCCACTGTTGCCTTGCTTTTCTCACAAAATAGCCTTGTTGTAACTGTCACATTGAGTATTTTTTCACATTTCTCATTATCAAAGTATACACTGGGAAAGTCAATCAAGGAATCACCCAGTTCTGTTCCATTGAGTGTCCAGCCACTGACAACATTCATTTTCTCGGGAATCAAAATGTGTTCTGCAAAATCCTTTTCAGGTATACAGACGGGAAGTCCATGGCTGCCACATTGAATGGATTCATTAAGCTCTAGCAATGCTAGGTCATTCTGCCTCATTTCTTCATCATACCTCATGTGTATGTACTTGTTCTTTATCTTTATCTCCAATGGGGCTCCTGGTATACTATCTTCACCTGTTTAGTAATGACATAATCACAGGTTATTTTAGAAAAGTATTAAAAATTTCCAAAGGAAAGGGAATTCAATGCAAACAAATGTTATTTATTATATGATCCTGGCTTTAATCTTGCAGTACTCACAGAGACTACTAAAATCTGTGACAAGTAGAGATATGGGTAGTTAGGCAGCAGTCTCCTAACCCTGCTGCACCCATTTATACAAGATAGAGGTCTGTTATGATTTAATGAAAGCCCAAATGTTCTTTTGTTACTCTCCTCTCCCCTGCCCTCATCTTCCTCAGAATTAAAAACAAATAAGACTGGATAGTTCCATCCCCTCCTTGAGAATTCATTTTTGGAATGATGGAATGTTTAACAAGTATTTGGAAGGAGGAAAAATCAAAACATGAATATAGTTATTATATATTCTAATATTACATATTATTATAATAATATGAATTATAATGTATAATATTATTATTATAATATATATTATATCATATATATATATACTTATAACTTAAATTATAACCAATGCCACATTTATCAAGATAAATTCCAAAAGGATTTATGATCTAGATAAAAAGTCACATCGTAAATAAATTAGAGGAGCAAGAAAGATAATCTTGCAGATTATCAATAGACCAACTTGATTATGGAAAATTTTGGGGTTTTTTTTGCACAAATCTATTATGGCTAAGATTAGGAAGAAAACTAACTGGAAAAAATTTTGTAGTAAGTTTCTGATAAAGGCTTCATTTCCAAAGGATTCAAATTTGTAAGACTAGGAGCCAGTTGGTGATTGAGAAGTGGTTAAAAGATGTGAACAGACAGTTTTCACAGACTAGGAGGCAGAATAAAATTTATATAGTGCCCACTATGTGGTAGCTCATGTGATCCTCTCAACAGTCTTGAGAAATAGACACAGATAGTGTCTGAGGCCAGACGAACTCAGAGCTACCTGATTTCAGGCACAGGACTCTATCTGCTATATTACCTACTTGCCTCTCTTTATTGATAGTTATACCCATTAGACTGGCAAAGCTGACAAAAACAGAAAATGATGTGTTAGTCCAGCTGTGAGAAAGCAGGTGCTTTAATGCACTGTTGGTGGAACTGTGAAATAGTTCAGCCATTCTGGAAAGTAATCTGTAAGTATTTTGAAATTATTTATACATACTCTTTGACCACTTATCCAGTAAAGAATGGTCCTAGATGTTTATGTTAGTTCCCTATACATCATGAATTTCAGCCCTCTCTCAGAGATATTTGAGGCAAAGGTTTACTTCCCTTTCAACAGTTTTCCCTCTTATCCTAGTTGTATTGGTTTTCTTCATGAAATTAATTTGACTAAGAATTCTAGCCTACTCATTTTTCAAATGTATAGAGATCTGATGCAGATTTATAAGAATACAGGTCTTTCCCCAATTGATAAATGATCAAAGAATATGAACAGGCAGTTTTCAGGTGAAGAAATTAAAGCTCTCTATAGTCATCTGAAAAAAATGCTCTAATCACTATTGATTAAAGAAAAGCAAAATGAAACAATTCTGAGGTACCACTTCAAACCTATCAGATTGGCTAATATCACAAAACAAGAAAATGATGTTGGAAAATGTTAGAGAAGATGTGAGGAAATTGGGACACTAATGAACTGTTGGTGGAGTTGTGAACCGATTCAGCCATTCTGGAGAGCAATTTGAAGCTATCCCCAAAGGACTATAAACTGTGCATACTCTTTGAGCCAGCAATACCACTACTGGGTATGTACCCTAAAGAGATCTTTAAAAAAGGGAAAGGAGCCACATGTACAAAAGTATTTATAGCAGCTCTTTTTGCGATGGCAAAGAATTGGAAATTAAGGGCATGCCCATCAATTGGGGAATGGCTAAACAAGTTGTGGTATAAGAATATAATGATATACTATTGTTCTATAAGAAATGATGAGCAGGAGGATTTCAGAAAAACCTGGAAAGATTTATACGAACTGATGCTCAGTGAAGGAAGCAGAACCAGTAGAACATTGTATACAGTAACAGTAACACTGAATGACTTAGCTACTCTCAAGCAATGCAATGATCCAAGACAATTCCAAAGGACCTGTAATTAAAAATGCCACCCACATCCAGAGAGAGAACTAATGGAATCTGAATGTCGATGAAATCATACTATTTTCACTTTCTTAGTTTTTTGTTCTTTTGGGCTGTTTCTTCTTTCACAATGTGACTAATATAGAAATAGGTTTTACATGATAGCGCATATATAACCTATCTCAAATCTTTACCATCTTAGTGAGGGGGGAGGTTAGGGAGGAAGATAGAAAATTTGGAACTCAAATTTTTTTTAAATGAATGTTAAAAATTGTTTTTACATGTAATTGGAAAAAAATTAAATGCTGTTAAAAGAGAAAAAATAATTCTAGTCTAGTATGACTAAATGTCAACCTATATTATGAAGAAATAATCATCAAAGGTATTGGGTAGGCTGAAAAAATAAAATACTTGATCAATAGAACATATTAAATAAAGAAGATCCAGAAGAAGTGGAACATGGGATCAAGATATTCCATATAACCCAAGACACCAATTACTGGAGTTAGGAATCCAGATTCAGCAAAAATTGCAGAAAAAACTGGAAAGCATCCTGGTAGAAATTAGGGTCAGACTAATATCTTATACCATATATCCCTGAACAGATATGAGACAAATATAAAAGGTAATATTTATTTATTTTTTAAAGTTAGACAAGGGATGGTGATAACTTTCATAACTGTGACTGAGTGAGAACAAGGGATAGAGGTTATTAGAGAAGATAAAATTGCAAACCTTTTATACAACTAAAATCAATCTCTTCCGTGTTTATTATTATTAAAATCAATCTATCCCTTATTTCTTATCCTTTAGCACATCTATTAGGGTATGACTCTTCTCTTATATTTATATAAATTCCCTATGTATGTTAGATGTCAGATCTTTATCAAAATTATTGTTTGTGATTTTTTTTACTCATTTAACTGCTTGCAATTAAAAAAATAAGCAGTAAAGTGGGAAAAAAAACCAATTCCACAAAATAAAAGTCCGATATCCAAGATATGGGTAATTGATATAAATATATAAGCCATTTCCTAATAGATTTTTCAAAGGGTAAGAAAAATCACTTCTCAAATAAAGAATTGTAAGCTATCAACATCTATGTGAAAGAATATTCCAGATGCTAACAAAAAAAATGTAAATTAAAGAATTCTGTCCCAACCATAATTGTGAAAGGTAATCTATTTAATTTCCTTTCTACTCTTTATGATTTATGTCACAAAGATATTTAAGTTGTATCTCCATTTTTAACTTATTGCGGGATGTGGTATAAGTTGTTGTTCTAAACTTTGTTTCTGTCAAACTTTAGTTTTCCCAGTAGTTCTTGTTAAGTAGGGAATTCTTCCTCATGTAGTTTATGTTCTTGAATTTATCCATTGTTGGTTTCTTGAGATCAATTATTTCTGATTCTTGCTTATCTAAATTCTTCCATTTGTCTACTTTTCTATTTTTTAATCAGTATCAAATAGTTTTACTCCTTAATTTTACTTTCAACGAGTACTTGTAAAGATTGATGAGGTGAGGGGTAATAACTACTTACTTAGTGTCACACTGATGTTTCCATGTAGGAGTGAACATTTTGCTGTAGTCAATACAAAATTTTCCTGTACTATAACACCACCACAGAAGTCCTTTCCTTGTGAATTTGTTAATTTGACCTTTAAAAAAGATACATAGTTAATTAGTCAACATTATTTACAACAACATATAATAGAGGTCTCATTTTTGTCCTCTCTTCAATTTAGTTTGTAGCAAACCCCAAAGTTGTGACTTAGTGGCCACCTTTCATTAGAAGATGTCAAAATCCCAGATGTCTCAGACATTTGCTCGCTGTGGCTAGTTATTTAAGCTCTACAGACTTTATTTCTTCATCCGTAAAATTAGGGGATTGACCTTGATGAACTCTCTAAAGTTTCTTCCAATTTTAAAACTGAAATCTTATGATCCACAGTTTTCTTTTAAAAATGACTTATTTTTGAAGATTCAGCCAATACTAAAATTAATATAGTCATAATAAAAAAGGACTACTTTTGGGGGGGGGTGTGAAGCTCCAAAAATTTAGTCCAGGCTCATTTTTGTCACTTATAAGTATTCAATAGATATTGCCTTTTTATTCTTAGGTAGGTACGTTCACTGAAAGTTACCAAATTCAGAATTTAGAGGGAGTCAGCAGAGGAAGAAAAAAAGCACTCAAAAGTTTGAGTGGTACTTTAATTTAAAATGACTTTCACTTTCTGCAGTTACCTTTAAATAAAGAAAAATGCAACTGCTTAGGAAAACATAATGAAATTCAATGACCATGCTTTTCAACCAGAACTATATAAGAAAGAAAATAGCACATACTTGGTACTTAATAAATGCTAGTTGACTAAATACATGCCTATAATCAAAAATTTCTAAATCTTTAAAAAATATTGATTTCATTTTTCTAAGTGGTTCTTTTCTTTTTTCCTTTTAAAAATCTAAATAAATGAGCATTTCCACATACATTGTAGAAAAGAAGGAGATTATATATGAAGCTGCCAATCTCTATTGTATAGAACAGGCTTTCCTGGGTGATTCTGAGTGACTTTACTGAACTCTTTTTAGTGACAACTCTGCAACAGAAGAGGGCAGATTTAGAAGCAATGACTAACAGAGTAACATTTTAGCTTGAAGTAAGAAGAAATGCACAAGACCAATTCAATATAATTGGTTTCTTCTGGAATTTTACTTTTTGTATTTTAAAACATCATTGTGAGAATAGAGTGTCTTGGCCACCTCAGGAATGTATGAATTCCACATCTCTTGGGGGTATTCAAGTAAAAAACATCTCTCAGAGATGTTTTAGAGGCATTTCTGTTCGGAAAAGGGTTGGTCTAGTTGTTCTGGAATAGTTGGCGTTTCTATAGCACTTTTAGGGTTCCCAAGTACTTCCCACACAACAGCTCTGTGAGTTAGTTATTTCAGATAGTATTATCTCCATTTTACATTTGTAGAAAGATTTGTTTATGGTACACAGCTGGTAAGGGTCACAATTGGGATTCCAATGCTGCCTGCTAATTAGGACACCAGCTTTATCCCTCTCCCTCCCTCTCCCCCTCCCTTCTTCGCTCCCTTTCTCTCTCTCTCTCCCTCTCTCCCATATATCTATGTGTATATATAAATATATAGATGTTGTAAGTATCATTTTATATATGTACATATTATACACCCCTATAGATGTATTTATATAAATATATATAGAGATATTATAGGTATTTTTCTGGATATGTACATATTGCACACATTTATATGTACATAGATGTTATAAATATCACTTTATATATGTATATATTACACATATCTATATGTATATATTAATATATAGATGTCATATGTATACATATATAAATGTATGTAATTTTATATATGGATATATTACACACATCCATATGTGTATATATAAATATATAAGTATCTCTATATGTATATATTACACATATCTGTATATGTATATATACATATACAGATGTGTATCACTTTATATATGTATATTTTACACATATTTATGTGTGTACATATAAATATATAGATGTATATGAATCACTATATATAGTGTGATACTTACACAACTATATATTTATATGTATGCACATATGTGTATGTGTATATACACAATACACACACACTGTATCACTATATTGTCATTCTAACATTTAGGGTTTGACTAGATTCTTAAGTTAAGGTTTTTAACCTTTGCTGTGTCATGGACCACTTTGGAATTCTGGTAAAATACGTGAACTCTTTCTCACAATGATGTTTTAAAATACAAAAAATAAAATTACAAAAGAAACCAATTATATTGAAATAAAGATGTAAGGGGCAGCTAGGTGGCACAGTGAATAAATAAGCTATAATTTCTTGTTTAAATTCACAGGCTCCCTGATATCTACTCAGACATGCTTAAGAACCCCATGGGCTAGATGATCTCTAAGGCTCTTTTCATCTCTTCATTCTGTGACCCTATAGAATTATAAATCATCTTCATAGAAGGGATGTTGAGGTCGTGGGAATAGATAATACTGAAAGGGGAAAAGTATAGAGAGGATGAATGATCAAAAGAAGAAGAATGATGTAAGAGGAATTAGACTGGTAGGAAGAAAACCAGGATTGAGCATCTACCTACTGTGCTTGACTGGCTGGTCTTGTGGCACACACCCCAACATTGAGAAAACTGCTATCTCATTAAATAGGGGAACCTCAAAGCCTTAAAAGACCATTATCATATGACAAACCACAATTACTTGATATTGCATAGAAATAGCTATAGGACATTGAGAATGCAGATAATATCAAAATCGATATAGTGATGATAAAAAGGCCAACTGGGGCAGAAGGAAGTACCAATGTTTTACTCCAGCTTTATTTTGTCACTCACAAACGTTAAGTAGATATTACTTTATTTAATTCTTGGGTAGATACATTCACTGAAAGTTGCCAAACTCAGAATTTAGAAGGAGTCTCACTTTAGGGGTGTAATGTTAAGGAAATTTGAACATTTTTCCTGCCCCTTAAGAGGCCCATGTGACCTGCTTTGAGCTTTGGACCAGCCCACAGCCTGAGTCACATGAAGCCCATGGCAGGAGGAGCTTGCTGAATGGATGGAGCAGGAAGGGTGCAGCAGGAAGAGAGAGTGAGGTGAAGCTGAGAGAGAGACAGCAGGCAGAGCAGAGCAGAGCAGCTGGCATGAGTGAGAGAGGGACATTTTGCCTAAGGGAGCTTGTTTGTGGGGACGCCTGCCAGAGGGAAGTCTTGGGGATGGCGGTCCTCCCTCTGTTGGTAACATGTACAAACTTTGTTGTTAGCATGGTGGAATTAGCTTTCTGGTATCTGAATAAATATCTTAGTTCGTTGAGGAAGAAAGTTTATATTTTGCAAATTTACCCTAGAAATATGTCTGCATATCCATAGTGGCTGCTGTGGGTATCACACTGGCTTAACAAGGGGGTAAAAGCACTCAAAAATTTAATTGGTATCGGACATTGCCTCAACATCTTTTTATTTTAAGAAAGATAACACTGATGTTGTTCTGAAGTAAAGAAAAAAGGAGGGAAGGTCTTCTGTCATTTTGCTACTTTTCATGTCTTATATTGGAGAACGAACTTTGAAAACATTGTATAAGTATTATGACCTGACAGCCTGGTTTTGCTTAAGTATTTGTATTTTTAAAACAAGGATATTTTTATTTTTATGGTATATCATATTAAATTGCGATGTACATTTCTGATAGATTTTCATTTGGCAAAGGCAGTGGAAATGTTTTATAATATGAAATACCCAACACCACATATGTATGGGGCAACTAGGTGGCACAGTGGATAGAGTGGAGGGCCTAGAGTCAGGAAGATTCATCTTTCTGAATTCAAATCTGTCCACGGATACTTCCCAGCTGTGTGACCCTGGGCAAGTCACTTAACCCTGTTTGCCCTAGTTCCATATCTGTGAAATGAGCTGGAGAAGGAAATGGCAACCATCCTAGTATCTCTATCAAGGAAACCCCAAATAGGGTACATGACTGAAAAATGACAACAACACATATGTATACACATCTAAGTATGCAGAATCTTCAGTGTTTATTAAGGATAGTTTTCTATTACCTGCCATGGAAAATTTTGGAGAGTCAGCTTAGCATCCGTTAATGTCACATTAATTTTAGAACTGAGGATTCCACATGCACACTTCTCTTTAATAAGAAGAACGTGAAGAAAAGTCATTGAAATTGGCATCAAAGGTAAATTCCTCTTATGTAGATATAAAACACTTATTCATTAATATTTAAAATCTAATTCTGGCTTTTATTTATTCCTTTATAGGATCTAGACAATATTAATCATGAAATTTCAGGGAGTTTGCAGCTTACATAATATGGTATAATAAGATATAGTGTAATAAAATATAATGTCACAATAAATGTTATAAAAATCAATATAATCAATATAATTATAATATAATCAATCAATAGAATTTGTGGACCCTTTTTTTCCCCATCACAAAACTGAAGTTTACTGGTGTTGTTTGGACATGAGGAAGGACAGTTTTTCATTACAATTAAAAGGTCATGATGTGTAACAGATCACCATTTATAAGATAGAAGGGATGAACCTTGGCACATATAGATTCTTATCTATATAACCCAGGTGTGTCAAACTCAAATATAAACAAGGGTGACTAAAATGTATATAAGGATTGCTATAGGTCTCATATTGACTTAATTTTAAAATGGAATATTATCTATGTCTTATATTTTTATTTATTTTCTTAACAATTTCCCCTTTACATTTTAATCCGGTTCAGGCCACACTTGGGAGTGTTGTGGTCCACATGTGGTCTGTGGGCTTCATCTTTGACACCATTAGTCTAACCTACTATTTTCTGTCTAATTTGTCTGCTTACCATTTGGAATGCATGATCTGTAATCCTTTCCAAGTTTATAACCCTTTGCACAACTGCACATATAAAATTCCTGCCCTGGACGACAAAAGTGGTCACATCCTTTACTTCTCTTGGAATGACATTCATTTTTAGCTGAAAAGGAAAAATCACAAACATTAATATGAGAATAGAAAAACAATCTCATTTATGATTTCCTTACGCCTTCTCAGATTTGAGGTTTTAAACATTTTCCCATTGTTTCTTCTTCACATAAACATTTTTTAGAACACATAGAACTACATAAAATCAACCATAATATACTTTTAAAGTGAAAATTTTTACATTTTATTTTTTTCCAAATTACTTGTAAAAATAGTTTTTAACATTCATTTTTTTTAAAAAAAATGTTGAGTTCCAAATTCTCTCCCTCCCTCTCTCCCCTCTCCTCTTCTTGAAAAGGCAATCAATTTGATATAGATTATTATAACATTATTTTAACAATAATATTAGGAGAGTTAAATAATTGGGAAGATATTCAGCATTTTTTTTTAGTCTAGACCACTATTTTTAGTGTAAAATATTTAGGCAAAAGAAATTTCCAGATTTCCAAGGATTAGAATCCTGATAGACCTTTCTTTTTGCCTATTCCAGTACACAGTCACATAGGTGGGGCGGCAGTGAATCAGGAAGTCGGGAAGAACTGAGTTTAAAACTGTTCTTAGACACCTCCTAGCTTTGTGGCCCTGGCCAAGTCATCGAACCTCTCTCAGCTCCACTTCCTTACCTACAGAATGGGGATGACAGTGGCACCTACTTCACAGGGTGGCTGTGGTGATCAAGTGAGATAATCTATGCAGAGCACTGTGCAAACCATAAAGGCCCGCTATCTTTATTGAGATTCCCCAGTTGCTTTTGAAGTAATTAGCATTTGTATAACACTCGGGGTTTACAAAACACTTTCCTCACATTAACACTAAGGAAGATAGAGCAAGGATTATAATCCCCATTTTTCAGATAAGAAAACTGAGGTTCAGAAAGTTGCAGACAACTAATAAGTAAATGGCAGAGCTAAGACCTGAGCCCACGATCCATGCGCTTTCTACTTTGCCACACTTCCTAAAGTCATGTTAAGCTAAAAGGACGCAGAACCGCATGGAGTTTCTCCCTTTAATGCTCAGTTGAAAAGCCAAGCAGTCTGAACATAGTTTTGTCGTTGTTTTTTTTATTCAGTTGTTTCCAGGCATGTCCAACTCTTCATGATCCCAAAGGGTTTTTTTTGGTTGTTATTTTTTACAGAGATACTGGAGGGGGTTGCTATTTCCTTCTCCAGAGGAAACTGAGGCAAACGGGGTTAAGTGAGTTATCAAAACTCACACAGTTAGTAAGTATCTGAGGTCAGATTTGAACTCAGGAAGATTTGCTTTCTTGACTCCAGGTCCAGAACTCTTTCCACTGTGGTACCTAGCTGCCTATTGATACTTTTAGTAACAAAATAATAATGAATGGGATTATTTGTAATAATAGCGACCGTAGTAACGAATGGGCAACAGTAACATTAAGCTTAAGTGAATATCCGTTGGTTTTCTCCGGAAGTAGCCAAGGGTCTTCATTTTTGTATTTTAACTACAAACTCCAAAGAGCAGAAGTATACATTCCGTCCTGTTGTACCTCGTTTCGTTTAGGATTATATAAATATCTACAAATCTGAATTCAATTGCCCATTTTTCTCCCATGCCTTTGACCTGCTCCCCACCTAAAAGTAAAGTCATAAATGAATAAAAATCATAGGCCTCCAAGGAATGAATAATCAAGTAGCAGAATCCTTAAGAAAAAAAAAAAAAGGAAGACTGAGCTCCATTTAATGAGTGCACAAAAGACCTCACTACAGCGGTGACCTCCCTTTCCACGAGCCATTACTCAGTCTTACTGGGTTCAGACATGTAATTTCAATAGGAGAGGGGATTCCCAGCAAGGAAATCACTTCTGTCAATGCCTGTCAGCAATCGCCCTGCAATTATAGCTTCACATTGGTGCCTAGCGCTCTGAGAGGTTAAGCGATTTGCCCATAGTCATGGCGCAGGACATGAAAATCAGATCCTTTTAACGCCAAGGGAGGCTCTCTACCTGCTGTAACACTCTGCCCTGAATTTAGGCCAGAGATTTACAGATTTCGTAACTGGGGTCACAGAGACTCTGCATAACATAACAAGATGCATAACATTAATCTATGTGTGTAGAGGGCTGCGGACTGACTGGCATTCTGATATTTGTGGTTCAGAGAGATGTGCATTTCATCTGAGCCTGGAATGTGATTTGAACTATCAGTCTTGAAGCCAGAAGGTGAACTGGAGTCACATCCAGGATTTTTTAAAAATATGCACACTTTATGCAAAAGAACAGACTGAGAAGGAGTGAAGATGGCTTGAGCTGAGCAACAGTAACTATGGGTGAGATGGCACCCTCAGTCCCTTCTGGGCTTTAACCAAGTGAACTGGGACGAGAAAAAGAGAAAGTCTCGGAGACCTAAATGTCATGTAGCAGGGAAGCAAGAGATTGAGAGGAATTAATTGTAGGATCTCTGCTGGCACCTTAGAGCAAAGCAGCTGATGGAAAAGTTCCAAAAAGTCTACTTTCCCCAATTTCCCCTTTGCAGTTAGTTACAGGTGCTATCACATACTCTTTTCACTGCATTTATTTGAATCTTGATTTTGCTTCATGTGTAAAGAAATTAGGTTTGGGAATTAAGGCTTGCATTGTACACTTAGTCATTCTGGGAAAAGGGGAGGAGGTAACTTGAAATATACAAATTTTAATTTAGAACAGAGAACCAAATCTCTCTATTAATTTTAAAAATTTTCCTAAGTCGGGGCTCTGAGCTATTATACTAACTTTTTATCATCTGATAAATACTTTAAAAAATAACCAAGAAAGAGACTTTGAAAACCTGAGGATCCTTAAACTGCTTCCAGATACTTCAAAAATTAAAAAAAAATTTTAACTTTAAAATTTTTCTAAACTAAAAATTTTACAATAAAAAATGTTTCCGCTAAAAGCAAGCTAGTTGTTGAACTCCCTAGTCCTGATTAAATCTGAGACAAAGGAAGCTCAGAAGAGAGGAGAGTGACCAAGGGAAAGATCTTGCCCTAAAGCAACCTCCAGGGAAAAGATAGGCAAGGCTTGGGAATGTACAGCTCTACTTTTAGAAGTGAGGCAGGACAGAAAGGATCAAATACCACCTGGCCACCTCTACCCTTCACAATGACACCCACTAGTGTTACATAAGATAATTTCTTTTAATTCTTTCATACAAAGACAAGCTGTTTACTATGCCTTCATGCTGCATTCAGAGTGACCTTTATTTCCCTGCAAGCACTCCCACTGTAATCATTGTAAATGGTACAGAAGAACTTTATGCCAGTATTGAAAACTATCATTACATGTAATTGCAAAAAAAAGAAATACCATTCAGTAAAAAATAAAATAAATAAATGAAAAAGAAAATTTTAACCTAATAAAATTTTAACACAAGGAATACACACAAGGAATAAAAAAAAATAAAACCCCCAAACAACCTTATGCCAAAGCAGCTCTCCTTTCTAAGAGGGTTAGACTACTAAAATATATTACTCATCTGCCTATTCATAATGAAAAATAATTTGTCTTATATTTTATGCAGGTTCATAACCTAGGAACATGCTAATCTAGGAATATAATCTATATAATCTAGGAATATGCTAAAAGCTATCCTGATGAACATGCTAGCATGCATTATTATTTACAGTTCTATTGTGAAGATAATTTTTGTCTTAAATTAGCTCTTAATTATGTCATATAATATAGCTCTTAATTACGTTATTTTCATCTTGTTCAAAGAATCTTGTTCTGTAATAGGAAATGTATGATGTAAAACTCCCTAATGGCAGAGAATGCTTCACTTGAGCCTCTGACTTCCATGCACTTAGGTTAAGAGATTAGGGATTCTAATTCCTAACCTCCCAGTTCTTGTCTCCTCAAAGTACGATTACATTCTACTCAGATATTCAGGAAATCTCACCATCACCTCCTTCTTTGATCAGAAAGTCTGAGAACCTTCTATAACCATCTAACATTCCCTATTCCCCACTCTCAAAGCAAGCTCCTATCCCTCCACTCTCTGAGTACTTACTGCCCTTCTGTAACTTCTCTCTTCCCAATATTGTCCCTATGGTTAACCAATTCACCACGGTTCTCTACCTTCATATACTCATCCCTTACTCTATTACTGCTTAGTTCTTGCTAAAATCCAGCCTTGGATGCATCCATTATTGGTTTTTCTTTACTCCTACTCAATTGTCTCAAACTGGAGCTTGAGGAAATCAGGCAACTGTGCTTAGGGACCTAATGAATTCTTATTTAACTTTAACTGAGTTCTCTCTGCAGTAAGGCAATGCTTTTAGAACCCTTCTTTTGCCTCTCTGCCAGTGATATTGAAATGTAACTATTGAAATATATTTTTTAAAAAAATCAGATTCATAGCCACAGAATAAGACCCCTACCTGGCAGCAAGCACACTAGTAGCAGCTTTGTTGAGTCTTCTATTTTCATATGCTAAAAGCAGAAGTTGTTTTTTCTTTCCTAAATTCTTTTGCTTCTTTTTCTTTTCTTATAATGCCTATCTACTCCATCAAATGCTATTTTCATTAGTGATTGGTTCTACTGATGGGAGAAAGTGAGGGAAAGGACCTTGGGTTTCTGAACTTCTTAAGTCCCTCCCTCCATAGCCCTTTTTAGTGCAGATGGGGTTAAAGTAGCCTAAAAGTTTATATGCCTCCCTAAGAGAATCAGCTACTATAAGGGAATAACTTAGATACCTTTCATAGATACGTTTTTCTCTTTTTAATTCTGCCAGACCAAATAGCATAGTCGATAAAGTGAGTCATAAGTAGGTCAGTGGATAGAGGACTAGACCTTAAGTCAAGAAGACTAGTTCAAAACTGGCCTCAGATACTTATTAGCTTCCTTCCAGAGTTACACCATTTCTCAGTGTAAATCCAAGGAAGCAAACTCATTTTATTATCAGTAAGTTTCCTCAGCCAAAAATGAAGAGACTGGATTAGACAACATCTCAGGTGCTATTCAGGTAAACATAATATGGTTGATTCTCTATAATTAGAAGCCTAAATCTAAAGCAAAAACAATTTTTATACACACACACTAACACCACAGACAATGATCTCTATTAGAAAGGTATATAGCAGGGAGTCAGAAGACTAGTTCAGGTTCTGACTTGACTACCAACTAGTTGTGTAACTTCGGACAAGATATTTGAGTTCTCTGGAGCTCAGTTTTTGCCTCTGAAAATGAGTAGGTTGGGACTCAGTGATATCTTTCAGCTATGTCATTCCATGATCCCAAGCTCTTTTCCTTCATTAATAATAACTAATATTTATATAAGCACTTTATTGTGTTTGTCCTTCGTTGCTGAAGAAGATCATGCCATCAGAAAAATAATGATATGACTTGCACTGGACTTTGTTTTGAGGGAGGGAGGGCTGTGCAAGGTCACCAGTCTCACTTTCTCCTCCTGAGCCATCTGGATCCAGTGACCAGATATTCAGTGAATAGACCCGTTTGAGAAGTAGTCCTGGGATGGCCTCTTTAATGAGGCAAAGAAAAATAACTAAATCAGGTTGGTAGGGAAACAGCAACAGTTACTATTACACTTTAAGGTTGGTTGATCCCAAACTCTTTCCCTTCAATAATAGTAACAGTTAATATTGATCTAAGCACTTTAATGCTTGCAAAGTGCTCTATACAGCTCTCATTTGATTGTAATAACTCTGGGGAGTAAGTGCTATTATGATTGCTGTTTTGTGAATAGGAGACATGAATAGGAGAATAGGTGGATTGGTGGATGGAGTACTGGACCTGAAACCACAAAGATCTGAGTTCAAATCTAGCTTCAGACATTTGCTCACTGCCCAGAGTCAAATCACCTAACCCTGTTTGTGTCAGTTTCCTCATTTGTAAAATCAGCCGGCGAAGGACATGGCAAACCACTCCAGTATCTTTGCCAAGAAAACTCCAAATGGAATCACAAAGTGTTGGACACAACTGAAATGTTTGAACAAGCTTATATTGTGTTCAGTCATTCAGTTTGTACCTCTGACTCTCGGTCAAATAATGTCATTTTGGGACATTACGATGAGGTTTGATAATCTATTAATGATGTTACTGTGAAATAACTTTGATAGAGGCAAGGTTATATGGGCTATGTCTATATTTTATTGATACTTTTGGCACTTCCTCCATCTAAAAATAGCAATAACACTTTCTCCCCTCCTTTATACAGTATTTTTAGGTACTTTATATGTTAAGTACTCAATAATCTATATGTTTGATTCTATAAATTATATATATTATACATAGAGTACTGAGGACTCTATATAATAAGCATTCACTTGTGCTTATTACTAAAGGTGACATCCAATAATCCTAGATGTCACTAGAGGAGGAATCAATTTGGTTTTGATACAAAATGAACATAACGCCAATTTATTAAATTGCCAATGAACACCCCATCTACAATGGTGGAGAGTTTCTACACTGGGAGGTCTCTACAAGGATCAAATCACAGCTTCTGACCAGAGAAAACAAGGGCCTATGAGAGAAAGAGAATGAGGAGAGGAAAGGAAGTGAATTGTATGTAATGTGAGAATATGCCTGAAAATTTCATGAAAGGAACAAAATTAAGTAACAGCCTTGGCTCTTACCATATTCACAATTCGTTCCCTCATATCCTTCAAGGCAGCTGCATGTGTAACTTCGGATATAATCGTGGCATATTCCATTGTTCAGGCAAGGTTGAGAGACACATGGAGTGCCAGCTGTAGGAATACCTCATTAATGAAATACGGCAGGATTTAAGAACTGCAAAACATTTATGGAATGTAATTATCTATAATAAAGGGTATTATTTCCAACCTCATTTTTGTTTCAACTTCTGCCTTAGATAATACTTTTATGAGAGCTTTTGAAAAGTGGTAACCTTGGCAAGCTTATGTTGTGACTCTTGGCCCCATTCTCTCCACTCTCTGGATGAGGTTCTTTCAATTAGTAAGACGGCCAGAAAACACAAAGTCAAAGAGTAAAATAGAACTAGAGGTGAGGGGTAATGAAGGTAACCAGACATAGGATCATAGCTTTAGAAATGGAAGGGACCTTCATGGCTATGGAGTTAGACACACTCCCTCCACCCTTATCCCACTTTACAGATGAGAAAGTTAATATTAAAATCTTGAAGGTTGCCCTTTTTCTTCACCCCAAATGGTATTCATTAGAATATTTTATTTTTCTAAACTCAATTCAACAAACATTTATCAAGAATTTACTCTGGTTGTATTGGAGTAGGGAGAGACTTGAAGCATGCAGTCCTATCTAATCAAGGCATGAGATGATGGCAACTTTCACTAGTTAGGTTATAATGAAGAGTGTTTAATTGAGTTGATACTAGCCATCCTATTCATAACTCGGACGCCACCCTTTGGGGATTACATAAATTGAAAGATATTTTATAAGAGATTTATTCTTTTTGCCAAAAAAGACAAATCTACTCTTCTGATCAATGTTTTTTAAAAATTACTTCCACTTTGAATCTGACTGAAAAACACTATATCTTATATATAAAAAAAGAATTTATTCTGTACACTGCAAGACACTATGGATATGAAGGCAAAGAGATAGATCCTGCCCTCAAGAAGCTTACATTATATTTTCTTTCTTTTTTTCCCTTCTTCATTTTAAAAATTCCTCCTTTGACATATAAAACTCCTTTCTGACTCCACATTTCTTTACTAGATTGAGACTACGAAATATAAAACCTCCTCAGAACAGGCAATGAAGGGGAGAGGGAGGGAAACAAAAAGAGAGCCCATGATACCAATTGCCCTAGACTTAACTCCTTACCCTATAATAAGGTCTCTCTTTTTCTCTCTCTCTGATGACACCAAATTGGAGACTTGATTACTAATAAATAACTGGGCTTCCTTAGGACTCCATCCACAGACATAAGATTCATCATGTTCTACCCCTGTGACCAGCATTGGTGGTGAATCTATTACTTTGTCACATTACTGCTAATCTATCACCTAGATGACTTCACTGTCTCATCTTGAGTCGTTTCTCCAAAGTTTTAAAAGATGTAGAACAAGTGTGAATTTTTTGATACCAGTTATTTTGAAGAATACATTTCAACAACTTTAGCATTATGTATGGAAATCCAAGAAGTCATTAGGGAACAAAGAATTTGAAAACTAAATGCTTAGACAATTCTTTGGCTCAATTCTTCAAAGCTCAGTAATTACCCCAGTATGGAAAGAAGTTCCTTTCACTAATATAGACTGAGCATTGTCTATAATTTTATAGGTAAACTTCAAGAGGTACCTTGACCAAAAAACTTGTGGTCAACCTGAAGATGAACTGAAGAATTATGCTCTCAAGTGCACCATAGAGGCAGTAAGTTATTAATGGAAAGAACTTTGAGTTTGGTGTCATAACACTTGGGTTTTGAGTGTCAACTCTGCAAGTAATGTGACCTAGGTTAAATCACTTCACCTCTTTGGGACTTATTTTCTTTATCTCTAAGATAATGGAGTTGGATCCCCTATTGTTCCTTTCTACTTCTAAAATTTTGTGATTCAAGTAAACATTGACAAGACAAATCAAAGAAAGCCACCTACCCATATATTGGTTCCAAAACGCATGCTGTAAAACAAAAACAAATACAATTATTTAAAATGGCAGTTTCTCCCTTCTATTCTCCCTTCCACAAAAGCATTTATTTATTAAAATATTTATTGAAATATATGCCCAAATACTAAGATAACCAAAGTAGGATTGATTTTTGGTATTCATCTGGGTATTTCAAAATGCAGCAGTGAAAATGAATATTTAAGATCATAATTTTTAAAAAAAAGAATGATTGAAGCTTTCATTGTTCATCCACACATCTTGGATTCATGAAGACCACAAATGCTTGGCATTTGTTTCTCCAGCTGACCACTGCCTAATACACTACTAGTTTGGAATAAGTTCAGTTTCCTACATTCATCAAGGGATGGGGGTAGAGACAATATGTTATAGACAACAAGAGAGTTACCTCTATACCCTCTTTGATTTTTGAGGGTGACAGCCTTGTATCTCACTGTCTGGAAAGAATCACAGCTATTATACTCATCCTCACAAAGCAACAATGGTGAAAATTGTCTTTTGAAAAGGTGAGTCACAGGGCTACTTCAAGGGAATCTGGCAAGTCTCTGGCTCTTTGGTTCCATCCCTATCACCTCCTTCCCCAATTTTGCTTCTTATGCCAGGCTATATAGCTCAAGAGCCAGGACTCTTTGGTGGGCATACACAATTACTTTGTCTCACTCAGCCTCCCCCCTGTGACTAGGAGGACCCAATTCAATAAATACTAGTCAGCATTGTTGTTTACCGATATTATGTGCTTAATTAATGTTTGTTGAATGAATGTTTGTTCAATCTGCTGCCTGGCAACATGTCAATACAATACTTTAAGAGCTTGTTCTGCAGTTGTTCATCTTTTTTTGGCTCTATTGTCTTAAGCAGGTCTGAAGTGGCTTCTCCAGCAGCATGGTCGGATTCTTATTTTGCTAGGCTGATGAAGCTAATTTGTTTTTTTTTTTTTTTATTTTTTTCTGATGAAGCTAATTTGAAGGGGAGGTAATAAACATTCCTAGGAGGGTCTTCTGGGGTCATGGTGTGCAAGAATCATATGTTCAAGATGCTTAAGAGAGATGCAAAGATAACTAAGACCTGGTGCCTATCTTTAAGCAGTTTATAATCTATTAGGAGTGATAAGTTGCACACACCACTATCTATCGTACAATAGAGGATATAATGAATGTATAGCTCTCTTAAGGACTTTTACTTTTGCATGGCTGTTGTCAGGCAGCTAGGTGGTGAAATGGATAGTGCCGGGCCTAGTATCAGAAAGACCTGAGTTGAAATCTGACCTCAGACACGTCCTAGCTGTGTGACCCTGGGCAAGTCAACTTAACCCCTCTTTGCCTCAGTTTCCTCATCTGTAAAATGAGCTGGAGAAGAAAATGGCAAACCATTCCAGTATCTTTGCCAAGAAAATCCCAAATAGGGTCAAGAAGAGTCATTTGTAACTGAACAACAACCATAAAAGTATAGGATCTGATTCTGAAGTCATTGAGCATATTCTGAATGTCCTCCGGGGAGGTGTAACATGGGTGTGAAGTTCAGCGAAAACCAAAGGACTTCAGCTTTGAAAGTCAGGTGCTATATTAGTCAAAAAGATGATTTTCTCATTTAATCCATAAGAGCATTTTTGAAAGTGGGGACAATCAGTGTATTATAATGTATGGGAAGACAGATACTACTGACCCTTTCAGATAGTCTTAGAAAATGACACTCCTTTACTTGCCCAGGTTGAATAGCAATTTGTGTCAGAGGAGGGTATTTATTTTTACTCACTTTATTACCAGTTAAGACTCATGGGACAAAGCAAACTCATTTTTAAAAAGATCCAAACCAAGAGGCCTGGTATATGTAGTTGGCAAGACATGGTTAAAGATCTGAAGACAGTGTAAACATTAGATTAAACCAGGCTACATAGTCTGATTCCTTGAGTCCTACTACACTTAGAAGTATATTTCTAACAATAATAAATGATAAATGATAAACACATATACTGCCTTATTTTATTTTCACAGTAATCCTGTGAGGTGGGTACTATAGGCATTATTGTCCCTATTTTACAGATGAAAGACTCAGATTCAGAGAGGTTAAATGGTTGGTAATTAGGCCACCCATCTATTAAGTGCAGAGGGTGGGATTTAGACCCAGGTCTCTTCTAACTCCAAGTCTTGCTCTCTTTCATTCATAGTATCTAAGACTTCCTTTTTCCTTTATATCTGATGGAAGAAGGAGGCACTGGCTAGTGATATAAGCAGACTAAATCCCCTTTAAAACTAGAGACCCTTCTTGTGACTTACCTGGCTATTTGACTTAGGGCTACAACAAAAGGGAAAATCCAACTTAAATACCACTAACTCTATAAAATGTTCTCTGATTGCTTCCTGGCCAATAACTCTTTTCTCTCTAGGACCTCACATCACTTTATACTGCACTTTTCTGGTATACTTATCACAGAGGACCAGGTATTATAGTTATATCTATATCCAATTCTCCCACTACGTTATGTTTCTTGAGGGCTTGTCATAGCTAAACTTTGTAATTCCCCTAGTACCTACACTAAGCTCTATACAAAATAGACATTTAATTTATAATTGTTGACCTGAATTGAATTGGAGTTATCTATAGTCCTTTGAAAAAATCCCAAGAAATGTTGTGAATTCCAAATTAATGACTAAATTTCATAGATGGGACTCATTTATGGGGAAGAAAGACATTGTAGAAACCTATGACAAATACTAGGATAAAACTCTAATTCAACTCTCATAAAGGGCATTTCAAGTTAGGAAAGCCATTAAAAATCTGTCTTCCCATCTCCCCCAACCCGCTCCACCCCCCTCAGCCCAGTTTGATAATGGACTTAATTTGGACACCTGATTGGCCTTTGTTCTGACTTTGCAGGTCAGAACTCTTGAATTCAAGCAATCCACCACAGTATCAGTAAAGTAGTATTTTCTATTATGAATAGTAAAAAAATATTCATTCTCAGACATGAGATTATAAAAGCCAAAATAGATAATTTTTATAATATGAAGTTAAAAGAAACTTTGCACAAATTAATCAATACAATTAGAATCAAAATAAAAGACATTATTGGAAAGAAATAATTGCAATAAATATCTCTAATATAAGTTTGACCTTCAAAATCTATAGGGAAGTGGTACAAATATATGTGTATATACATATATATATATGTATATCTAGAGATATACTCTAATGCATGAACAGTTTTCAAAGGAAAATATACAAACTGTCAACTATCATCTGAAAAAATTCTAAACCATGAAAAATCACCAGGGACAGTCTCAAATGTAATTTCATGCTTTTATTAGTATCCTAGCAACAACTTAGAGGGATGGAGAAAGAGTTAACACCAAGATACTTGAAAGAAAAATGATAGCAGTGAGATTTTCTTTTGTTTTTTTTTTAAACTACTGAAGCGGAAGGAAGACTCGGGGTGTGGAACATTATGTATCACTAATGTGACTTAGTTAATATGTTGATTGATTATGTTGAATTGCTTTATTCCCCCATTTCTTTTAAAAACCTTTGTTAGAAGGAATAGCTCTGGTTGACGGTGGGACATGTATGGAAATTAAAATGATTTAAAAACAAATCAATTAAAAAATAAAAAAATGAAGTTGGAGAGTGGGCCCTTATTCTGAAAATGAGTGGCATTTTTAGTCTTCTAATGAGACAATTTTCAGGTCCCCCATCTCTAAAATAAAGGGGTTAAATCATCTAGAAATTCGTTCTGCAGAAGGATGTACTGTGTCCACTTCTAATCCCAGTTAGAGGGGCATTGTTATGTTCTGACTGACACTAAGTGCTTTAAATAAGGGCTTGATCGGTTGTTCTGTTGATTGAATTTCAAACAATGTTAATAAAGCAGATTAAATTTAAAAGTGTGTGAGTACAGTCTATATCCCCTCCGGTAGTTGTTGTTCAGTCATTTCAGTAGTGTCTGGCTTTTTGTGACCCATTTGGGATTTTCTTGGCAAAGATCTGGGAGTGGTTTGCCATTTCCCTCTCTAGCTCATTTTACAGATGGGGAAACTGAGGCAAAGAGGTTTAAGTAACTTGTCTAGGGTCACATAGCTAGGAAGTGTTGAGGTCAGATTTGAACTCAGGAAGATTGTTGGCCTGTTGGTAAATATTTACCCCTACATCCCTCCTTCTACATCTCTGATCCTATTTGCTTAGGGTTCTGAATACACTAAATTCTTTCAAAAGTTGTTTGTTCCTAGCTCTTCAGTGACAGCAAAGTCCTTTAGGAAGTCTGACTGAGGTTTGAACATGCAATTATTTCTTTAGAACTTAGTGATTTAATGGTATAAAAACAATCACCAAGTTTCATCTTGCTCTGAATACTGATATTAAGATCCTTTCCCCCATTTAGTACCTGACACATAGTAAGGCACTTAATAAATATTTATTGCTCAATATGCAGGTATGTATATGGTGTGATGGTGTGGCGTGGTGCAGTGTGTGTGTGTGTGTGTGTGTGTGTGTGTGTGTGTGCGTGTGTGTGTAAATACAACTATCTCCCTTGGCCCCTTCAGGGCAGAGATTTTGTCTTGGGAATCTCAGGACCCAATGAGTGGGTCCTTAGTGAGTGCTTAATAAATGCTTGTTGACTGATAGAAGGAACTGAGAAAAAACGGTAAACAGATAATTAGGGTTAAAGGAGGGATTGTTTAAAAAAAACACACATAACTTGAATGCCAGAGAATTCTGCTCTCTATGATACCTAGCGCAATGCCTGGAACACAGTTTTGAACACAGAGAACACGTTTTCAAGCCTTCATAGCACACACCAATGTGTGTTCCTGCCTCTGCTTTATGACATCTCAGTAGGAAATACGAGTTGCCAATATATGGGGCCCCTTCCTAGGGAAATAAGAGCCGTACGCTATAAATTTCTCAAAACCACAAGTGAACGCAGCCCACTTCAGATGAGTTCACAGCATATGGACATGTAAGGGAGTCAGAACGCTTGGAAAATTGCTAAAGTAAACTTTGTAGTCACAGATGGAAACCTTTATTCAGAATGAACTGTTGAAATAGTTTTTTCAGGGATATATAGTAGTAAAAATGCAAAATGTAAATTAAATATTTTACCATTAACAACCAGAAATGTTCTCACCTTACACACTAATTAAGCTAGCCATACTGTTACTGCCTTCCAGTGAACTAGGGAGTTGTTTAAAATGGATATGCCCCGGACTTGGACTACTCTCAATGCATACCTGGTCACATGTATCAAGGCAATATAACTAATCCAAATAGTAAATCATGATGAAATTTTTATGTAGGAGGCTAGTCCTAAGAAAGGTTATTTTGTTCTCAAAAATGGGTTGACCTTTTTGAGACAAGTAGGCCTTTCTGTTAAACATATTAATTTCTAGCGTAGCAGAAAAAATCTCTTACTGTGCATGATGTCTAAAACTAACTGATGCTGTTAACTTGCCAAAATTTGAAAGAAACATTGCTATACTTGAGTAAACTTGGCCTTGCTCTCTCTATATGCATTTATTAATTTGTTGGAGTAGTGGAAGGAAACGTCCCTTCTAAAATATATAACTAACTAAATTTTGTTCCTTTGAGATATGAAATTTCTGCAAGACAGCAAAAGGTGAAATGATTAGAAATGGGGAAAAAATGTCGTACATACAGTCTTTTCATTGTTTTCAAACACTTCCCTTGCTTCTTCATAAACACATTTTTCTTCAAAGCATTCTCTTTCCAAATTTCCCTTTAAAATCTCCTCCAGAATAAAGGATCTGGCACGTTTCGTTCTTACTATAACTTCATTTGCTTTAGAAGCCGGCCAAAATACTGGAAAGCAGGGTGAGAAAGTAGATGAGGTCAACACTTAGAGATCATTCAAGAATTATTAGATCTCTGTTTTTCAAAACATCCACAAATATGTGGATGTTTTGAAAATAAGAAAATCCTACAACTAATTTACATTTGTGCTAATGCAAATACCTTTTTCTTTCATTTAAATTCATTTTTTTCCGTTAAAGAAAGGTGAATCTGTACTAAAACATGACATGAATTTAAAATACCAAGGAAATATTCCTGACTTTGAAACTAATTACCTTTGTGACCTTGGGCAAGTCTCATAAATTTTTTCTTTGAAACCATTTTTGTAATTTAGGATAATTAGTGTAACTTTATTTTTTATACTTTCTTTTCAAAGTGGGCCTCAGTTTTCACATCTATCAGATGAGGGTTCTGGACTAGAACTGTCATTTGAAGTATTTTCCCCCTTTACTATGAATTCAACAACCACTGACATTTCAATAAGAAAAACTGAAAAATGGGTTGTATATATGAAGCTATGTACTTCTCTTAACGTATAGGCTTCATATGTACTCATTAACAAGATGATATTATATTGTACTCATATGTCCATAAGATATATGTACTCATCAACATAATATATATGTGCTATATATAACATAAAATATATGTACTCATAAACAAAGAATGTCTGTATCCTTCTGAACTTCCTTCTTTACTCTTTTTATATATTTTTAAGTGTTTTCCTTAATTATTTTCTTTTTCTTAGATTATATGGTAAGATTTTTTACTTTTAACATCCTGTAATTCTATTTTGTGTGAAATATAGATATATTTAATTTCTTGGTAAATAGGAAATGTATAATCAGAGATTTGTAATCTAGAAGATTGCTGTTATCTTATAATCAGTATCATTTTATTTCAAATGAGAAGATTCTAATCACTTGACTTATTGAAAATATTTAATCATTTAGGTGAACATAAGACCTTATTTCTCCTGTTTGCTTTTCAAAGTTAATAAATTGACAGTGAATATTGGTCTCTCCTTTCTCTCTCCTTTCATCTTTTATTCATTTTGTTATTGCAGAAAAGTACACTTACCTGTGACCATGGACTCAGATCAGTTCAGTAATTATAAATTAGATGAGAAAATCTCTTAGATCATTTGAGAGAGAGAGAAGAAAACGGTAGGTTGTAAAGAAAAATATGATTTTTATATTGCTCAGGCTACCATTTGGACAGGATTCCAGATAATTTTGTTTCATAGACTTTAAAAGGGGATTTCAGTGAAATTGATATGGAAAGAGAAAAGGTAGGGGGGAAGGATCCTTCAAGCAATTGAAAAAAAGACAGTGTCCTAACTATTTGCTCCCTGCAAAAAATCTCCACTTCTCAGATCTGTTGTCTCAAAAAAGCCATCAGGACAAAGGCAAATGAAGACAGTAATACAGTAGCGTCAAACATCCTACCTGACTGTTCTGACTGATGGAGACAGAAGGTAAGGAAACATAATTGCAGCACCCAAAAGCAACCTGCCATTCTGATTGTCCGGGCTCGTCCTATGCAGTACAGCTGCAAAGCAGTGGGTCTTTCAGGAGAGTTCAGCAAATGAAGTTCAAAGTTCACTGCCATGGAGGTGGGAGGGAATGAGGGAGGAAGGAAAGAAGACTGTTGCTGCTGCAGGGTGATCAGCCAGTAATCTCTTTACTGTCTCAGAAAATGGGCTTCATAACAGGTCACTTATTCAGCACCTGTGGACCTCTGTTTACCGGGACCAGGCAGCCTCATTTTATCTCTCCATCTTTGGCTCATTTTTCTCTCATCCAGAAAAATCTTAGAATATAGTTTAAAACTAATTTATGTCCAGGTCTTCGCAGGTGCACTAAATGTAACCATGTACTTATAATGTAATTGTAACAATGTAACCATAACAAAATGTAAATGTTTTGAGAACAGGACAGCTCTTTATTCTATCTCACAGAAAACATATAAAGCCCTCACAGTAAACAATCAATGCAATTCATTCTCTATGGTGAATCCCTTATTATCCTAACATCTTCTAGTCTTCTTCTAAACTCAAAATACAATTTGTGAGTTGGACTGTTCTCAGAAGATCAATATACTTTTTTCTTATTCTTTTTCCTCTCTTTTCTTTGGTAAATAGCATTTAATTTTTTTTCAATTACATATAAAATTTTCAACATTTTTTAAATAAGATTTTGAGTTTCAAATTTTTCTCCCTGCTTCCCTCTCCTCCCCCCTCCCCAAGATGACAAGCAACTTGATATAGGTTATATATATGCAATCATGTTAAGCATATTTCCACATTAATCATGTTGTGAAAGAAGAAACAGATCGAAAGGGAAAAACTAAAGAAAATGAAAATTGTATCTACATTCAGACTCCATCAGTTCTTTCTCTGGATGTGGATAGGATTTTTCATCATGAATCCTTTGGAATTTTCTTGAATTATTGTATTGCCGAGAAGAACCAGGTCTATCAGAGTTGATTATCACACTAGGTTGCTGTTACTGTGTACAATGTTTTCCTGGTTCTGCTCACTTCACTCAGCTTCAGTTCATGTAAGCTTTTCCAGGTTTTTCTGAAATCTTCTTGCTCATCATTTCTTACAGCACAATAGTATTTTGTTACATTCGTATACCCAGACTGTTCAGCCATTCTGCAGTTGATGAGCATCCCTTCAACTTCTAATTCTTTGCCACCACAAAAAGAGCTGCCATAAACATTTTCTTCACGTAGGTCCTTTTTTCCTTTTTTAGTGATCTTTTTGGGAAACAGAACCAGTGACAATAGTGCGGGATCAAAGGGCATGCACGGTACTTAGAGCTGAGACCAACGACTCCTCTGACATATTGCTGAGCCCCATTACCGTCTCTAGAGACTCAGACATCCAATCGTAGGAGACTACTTTGAGGGTGTAGACTCTCAGCATAGTGCCTCGCACATAGTAGGTGATCAATAAATGCTTACTGACTGACTCCCCCGGAAGGAAAACAAACCTGAAGTTGCCAGAGAGTCCACTCCTTTCCTATTAGAGCTGTCAGTCTGAGTAACTCAGTCACGGCAGAAGACAAAAACCAGGTCTTTGGCTCTACCATGTTGTGGTTTTGGTTCCTTGCTTATCTTCTAGTTCCTGGAGTCATAGGCTTACTCCTCCACTTACTCTTTCTAATTTTGACCTAGAGAACTTAGGAATACTCCTTTCTCTTCCACAAGTCTGGATTGCAGAATCCTCTTATTTCTCCTAGAGGCCCTCAAGTCCTTATTTCTAGAGTTCAGTCTTCCTTTCTATTAACAACCATATTCTCATATATGTCAATATCTCGTAAAAACCTCTTGCTTCCCAGCTTAATTAACCCCCTCAACTCCTAAGATCTCCATAGCCAGAAGATGGTCATAACCTTGATCATTGCCACCCACCAAGATTCCACCTCCACAATCCATAACTCTGAAATTTATTTATTTGGAAGAAGAATTAAAAAACATTTTTTTAAAAGGGAGAGATCATTAAAATCCTGGAGATTACTGGAAAAGATAAGATCAAGGGCTCAAATATAAGGGTTAGTATTGTCAAGAAGGACTTCCTCAATGTCTGAGATGAGCAAATGAGGAGAAGGTGGGCATGAGGTGATTTAAAGAGTGAAATTGTGAAGAAAAGTGAGTTTGTGATAGATTGTCTCAATTCTTTTAGTGAGATATGAGACAGGGAAAGGGGGATATGGTGCTTGAGAAGATAAAAGATTTGAAACTACTATGGGAAATACAGTAGAGAATCATGGAAGACTGAAAAGATTAACGCAGTCAGTCAGGTCTCTGTTGAGATTCCAAAATATAAATATGTAGTAGATTCAGTCAGCAGTCCAGTTAAATTATTAAATTATTACTACAGGATTCATCAGTACGCAATGTGAAGCAGAGAAGGCAGATACGGTAATCCAGGGTTAGAGTCTGAAAACAGGTAAGTGATAAGAAAAGAATGGAGAAAAAAGAATTCAGAGATTGAGAACAGCATAAAGCTGAACTGCTTCACCAAACCATCAGAATTCTGCAGGTAAGAGCATGAGGCCAGAGACGGATGAGAGCAGGGGAGTCAGAGGCTGTGGTGGGGCAGCAAATGCGCTTGAGGACTTTGGTAAAAGGGAGAACTAGGGAAGTTAGGGTCAAATAAACTGTTGAGGTTTGTTCTTTGTTCTCAAAGGCGACCAATGACTTTGGGAGGGGGATTTCTTAGCTTGCAAATGAATTGGATTTAAGTGAGGCAGAGCTATGCAAAGTCATCAGCTTCACTCTCTCCTCCAGGGTCAGGAGTCCAGTGGCAAAACATAGGTCAGGATGACTGCAGATGAAATGGGAGACCTTGATCTTTTAAAGCTAAGGTCTTTCCCCGGTCTTAGTTTGTCTGGGGCAACAGTCATTTAATGGCTAAAAGTTAGGTAAGAACTGAGGCAAATGATCAGCCTCGGACACTTACTAGCTGTGTGACATTGGGCAAGTCACTTAATACCGATTTCTTTGTCCATTCCCCTCAAAAAGAAAGTTGGCCACTGAGTCAGGAAGATGTAGGTTGAGGCTCTGCTCTGCCACTAATAAGTCACTTGAGTGCTCAATGACCATATCTTTGAAGAAAATATCCCTTTGTAAAAGTCAATTGATGTTAGTTGGCTAAATGGAACTGGGAAGTTAGTCATTGGGAACTGTCTAACACGAGGAGGAAACACATCTGGAAGTAGGGCTCAAGGCCATAGCATTAGAGAAATACACCCTTACTCATCAGGGGTATCCCTAGGACTCTGAAGGGGATATGTAGCCAGCCTGGCTCTCAGATAATGAGTGAATTTGTAGCCTCATCATCAATTCTTTGGAATCATAACTGTTCTTTTCATTGATTAGAATTCCTAAATATTTCAAAGTTCTTTGTATTTTTGATGTAGCTATCGTACAAATTATTCTCATCTCTCTGCATCACTTTATTTTTTTTCCCAGCTTTTCCCAGGTTTCTCAGAAACCATCTCTTTCATAAATCTTACATCAGTGTATATTTTGCAATTAACAAGCGTTTCTTTTTGGAGAGCATCCATTCTCTTCAATTTTAAAGGAAAAAAAACACCCTTGTAACAAATATGGCTAGTCAAGCAAAACTAATTCCTACAATGTCAATGTAAAAAAAAAAAGTATGTCTTGTTCCACTTCTTGATTCCACCACCTCTCTGTCAGGAAGTAGGTAACATGGATCATCTTCAGTCCTCTGCAGTCATAGTCATTCGTTGCATTGATTAAAGATCTTTAGTCTTTTAAAGTTGTTTGTCTTACCATGTATAAGCTGTTCTTCTAATTCTACTCATTTCACTTTGTATCAGTTAGTACGTCTTCCCCAATTTCTCTGAACCTATCCCTTTTGTGATTTCTTACATTACAATAGTTTTCCATTACATTTCTATTCCATAATTTATTTGGTAAGTCACTCATGGATGGGTATTTTCTTTCTTTGCAACCACAAAAAAAAGTTGCTGTATTTTTGTGCATATGACTTTTTTCTTTGATTTCACTGTAGCATAAATCTAGTAATAGTATTACTAGATCAAAGGGTATGCACAATTTAGTTACTTTGGGGGGCACAGTTCTACACTGCTTTCCAGAATGGCTGGACAAGTTCACATCTGCGCCATCAATGCATTAACATGTCTGCTTATGTTACAGCCTCTCCAACATTTGTCATTTTCCATTTTTGTCAACTTTGCCAAACTGATATATATGAAGTGGAACCTCAGAGTTACTTCTAAATAACTAGTATATGTCAGGCACTGTGCTAAGTACTGGGGACACAAAAACGGCAAAAGATAGTTCTTGCCCTCTACAATCTAATGGGGAAGAAAACAGTGTGAGGAGTATAAGCTGGAGTCAGAAAAAACATGAGGCAAGGAATCTCTCAAGAAAATGATTGCAAATGCATTTCCCTAATTATTAGTGAGTTGGAGCATTTTTTCACATGGATATCGATGGCTTGAATCTCTTCCTTAGAATGCTGCTTATTCATATATTCTCTGACCGTTTATCAGTTGGAGAATGACTTATAAATTTGAATTAGTTCCTTATAAATCTTGGAAATGATCCTTTTATCAAAGAAATTTGCTAACAAGAGTTTTCCCCCCACTTAAAGATTTCCCTTTTAATTTTAGTCCAGCATATATTTAAAACCTGTTATTCTTTGTTCCCTTTCTATAGTCCATCACATTCTATAGTCCATCCAAACTGGCTTACTGGCTATTTCCTATTCATCACCGTCTCTTGCCTCTATGGTTTTGCACAAACTTTCTCCAGTTCCTAGAAGGCTTTTCCTTTTCATCTCCTCCTCTTGATTCCCTTAACTTCCTTCGGGTTTCAGTACAAGTATCACCTCCTTCAAAAGATCTTTTCTGATTCTCCCAGTTGTTAATCCCCCATTTCCCGCTATGGCATAATCATTTTGTATCTATCCTGTATATTCTCATCCATCTGTATACCCTCCCAGTAGAATGTGTAAGTTCTCAGTTTTATATTTCTACCTCTGGTGCAGTGTCTTGCATTGTACTACATTTAATAAATATTTGCTGTTGATTGAAGGTTGTCATTGCCTGTATATACTCCTCTCTCTAGAAGGTACAAGTTGGATCCTGAAACTCTTAAATATTGGAATTGCTAGAGAAATGCAGTCCCTGAGACTAGTTCTACCCAAGAAACTGCTCTTCTTTTGCTAGAAGACTGAATTCTTGGATTGCATTGTCCAGGAAGTATAATTCTGTCCTTTTCCCCCTCTCCCCTCCACTCCAAGAGGCTGTGGTTTAGGGACTCTCACCAAAAGGACCACAGTTCCCCTTTCCATCACTGCTGAGTGACTGAGAACACGTTTACCTCTGCCACTGCTTTTTCAGAGCTGAGTCCAGACACTCACAGTGGAGGATCTTGGTCTAGGAATTCTCTGTCGCAGCTTCTCTAATCTCTTGAGCTGAAGCTGCTATTTCTGAGACTGAGAGAAGATTACTTGTTTGTCTCTGGGGGTGATTGTACTGATAATGCACTGGCATCTGCCAGAGACCAAAGTCTACTCTCAGATCTATGGTCTTTGACTGGAGCTCAGGAAAGGGAAAAGACAAATTAAGAAATCCATCAAAACCCAGAGGCTATGACATCCTTTTATAAGTCAGCTCAAAAAGCTGGCTCATAGCCACAACAGCCTGGCCAAAGAAATCATATCTGATGCCCAGGAAAGGTCCTTAATTCTTTCCAGAAAGTTTTCAATGGATAATGCTCAAACCTTCATTGTGAGATCCTCTCAAGTCCCATGTGGAAACAGTGGAAAGAGTCAGAACAGTTCCATTCAAATCCAGATTCTCCTATTTACTCTCTGTGTGACATGGGCAAGTCTTTTACCTTTCTAGGTCTTGGTTTTCTATCTGTAAAATGAGGAAGTTGGAATAGATTACTTATGAGGTCACTTCAATGAATCAGTGATTCCATGGTAAGAGTTTACCATAGTCTAAGCCTGTCAAGTTGATCTGGAAACTTTCCTAATCACCTTACACGTACAAAAACTAAAGACTGGAAATTCAGGCTCATTCTCAAGTGACAGGTAAGGTAAACCACTGATGCATATATGCAAAAATCACAAACGAATAAAAAGCAGTTTAGAGGTTTTATAGGTTGTTTTTTTTTCTTTTTTGACAAGGGGCAAAAATCTTATAATTTCTTTCTCCAAACATCTCCTCTTTACTCATACAGCCACAACACTAGTTCAGACTCACACAACCTCTCACTTGAATTATTACAGTAGTTTTATTCTTAAAACAATGTTTTCTTGATGTATTTTTAAAAACATCACTATAGTTTGTTCTAGTATCATCCCCCCTCCCAGAGAGTCATTCCATACAATAAATATGTTTTAAAGACAAAAAAAGAGGAGAAATCAGCATAGCTGATTGATATATCAAAAAAGTCAGAAAAATATTTTCAATATCCAACACTTGTGTGTACCTCCTACCTCTGCAAAGGAATGGAAGTGTCTTACAATATCTCTTCTTTTGTGCCATGCTAGTTTTGAATAAGGCATTATTCATTTTTGATTTTTTTGCTTTCCATTTATTTTGATGTAGTTATTGTGTATATTGTTTTCTTGGCCCTACTTCACTCTGCATTTGTTGCAATAGTTTTCTAAAGAGATTCCTTGCCTCATGTCTTTCTTTACTTCACACACTTCTCATTTTTCCCCCATTAGACTCCATGAGCTCAGGGACTGCGTTTTGTCTCTTTTCGTATCTCCAGCTATTAACACAGTGCCTGGCATATACTAGTTACTTAAATGTTTATTGACTGATTGCCAAGGTGATTTTCCTAGGTGCAGGTCTAAGCATGTCACCTCCCAATTCAATAAATCTACTGGCTTCTCATGATCTCTAGGGTCATAGATAATTTCTTTGTCATTTACATCTCTTCACAGGCTGGCCCCTACTTTTCTTTACCTATCCATTACTCCTAACACATAATTCCTCCCTACATACTCTGCAATCCAGGTATGCTTGCTGTTCTCACACGTAGTTCTCATCTGGGAGCCTTTACAATGGCTTTCCCCCATGCTTTGAATATTCTCCTTCTTCAGCTCGCCGTTTTAAAATCCCTGGCTTTCTTCAAGACAAAGTTCAAGCTCCACCTATCATCGAAGGTCTTTCCTGAGTCCCCAGTTGCTGTTGCTACCTTCTCTAACATTATCTTTGATCTACTGTTTATCCTGTGCTTTTTTATTTATATATATTTTCTCCTCCATTAGAATGTAAGCAGGTGTAGAGACTCTCCTTTCCTTCCTTCCTTCCTTCCTTCTTCTCTCTTTCTCGCTTCTCTTTCTCTATCCCTTTCCCCTCCTTTCTCCCTTACCTTCTTTTTCTTTCTATTTACATTGTTTTAGTCACTAGGTCCCTTGTTTAGCTAAGCTATTTTTCTTTTAGGTTGCTCATCTAACTTAGATTCTCTAAAATATAGTACAATTATCTAGCATGATTTTTTACATTTTGTACTTTATTTTTTCAAAGTTCTTCTAAATCCCCAGTACTTAGCACAGTACCTAGCACTTAGAAACCTTTAATAAATGTCTTCTCACTTCTTGATTGAATGGATCAATAGATGAGAGGATAGGGAATTTTTTAAAAATTCAATTCATCACTGAAAAAATTCAATTCATCTACTTAAATACAACAAATTAGAGACTGTTTCAATTCCATATTGTGAACAGTTCAGGGAGAGGAGGAAAGAAAGGAAGAATTCCAGGACAAGGAAAAAAAGAAGCAGAGAGAATCATCTCACAAGAAAGAGAAGATCTAAAGGGAAAGATGGGGAGGGGAGGGATGATAAAGGGAAAGAAGTGGACTTTTTTCACTTTTCTAATTTCTACTTTGTTGCGTGTCCTGTCATAATTTGTGGGCAGCCCTGTTTTCCTCATTTGGGTGATTTTTCCATTTTTTGAAAAATGAATTTTTCCTCTCATTGGCTTGCCTCTTTTAATTTTTCTGTGTTGCCATATTCTCCATGTGAGTTCAGTATTTTGAAATTTGGCATCAATTTCTCTTTGACTTCTAATCATAAATTTAGAGAAAATTTTCAATCATAATGTTTACTAATATCTAAAATTTTCATTTTCCCCCAGTTCCTAGATTTTATTATATTTTCTTTTTCTAAAACTAGATGACTGCATTTCATTTCTTTTACCAAGAGGTGAAATTTAGTTATATGACTGAACCACAAAGAAAAACTTCCCCTTTGTTGGGGCAACACACCCATCTTGTGGATTTTTTGGATATGAATATAGATACTTTAAAAAATTATTTATGTCACTATGGAAAAAAATGGGTTTTAATAACTGAGGAGAGTCACTTGTATGGAAATAAATCATCAGTAAAAGGATATATATGTACACACATACATACATTCATAGACATATATACACACATACAAACATATATAGTCACATATATGCACACATGGGGCAGCTAGGTGGTACAATGGATAGAGCACCAGTGCAGGAGTCAGCAGGACCTGAGTTCAAATCTCACCTCAGACACTTGACACTCACTAGCTATGTGACCTTGGGAAAGTCACTTAACCGCAATTGCTTCATCCTGGGTCATCTCCAGTCATCCTGATGAATATCTGGTCACTGGATTCAGATGGCTCTGGAGGAGAAGTGAGGCTGGTGACTTGCACAGCCCTCCCTCACTCAAAACAAAGTCAAGTGCAAGTCATGTCATCATTTCTGTGATGGCATGGTCTTCTTCAGCGATGAAGGATGAACACACATCTATACACACATAAATATACATATATATCCTACTTGGGGATATATTAGTTCATTCTAACTGATACACAGAAGAAAAAATTTTTTAAATACAAATGAATAAATATAAATTTAGCTTGTCATTGTGGATAGAGAGATAGCCCTCAGCCAAGAAAACCTGAATTAAAATTCCACCCCAGACACATACCAGTCATGTGACCCTGGTCAAGTCACTTAACTTCCCAGGGCCTTAGGCAACTGTCTACTACTATAAATTGTAGGGAAGACATTCACTTGCATTGCTAGAGTGACTTTTCTCATCTGGGAATTCTCTTTAGTAACAAAATCCTAGGTCTAGTCTCTATCTCTAATACATAGGGAAAGGTCCCCAAAAGAGAATTAATACTTTCAAATAGCCAGATAAAATTGAGCAAAGTTTAATACTTTCCCCTCCAGTCAGAGTTTTCCTGCCTTTTCTAGTAGGAATCCTCAGAGAAGTCAACAGATCATTTATTTATCTGATTTCTTTTTTCTTTCCTTCTCTTGCAACCACATTACCTTGGATCTTTGGGTCATACTATTCATCTTCAGAATCTCCCAGGCCTGGTTAACTTCTCAACTCTCTTATTTTTCCACTTATTTTGCAAAGTCAAAATAACCAATAATTCCTCTGATCTAGTTTTCTCAGTTTACGGTAGCTATATATACCTAGAAGGATCCCTTCTTTCTCCATTTTCACTACTTTGCCTCCCTTTTCCCCTTCAAAGTGGCTCCCAAAGCCTACTTTCTTAATTGTTCTTATTACCCATGGTGACATTTACCCTCTATCTCCAAATTCAAATGTATTAGTAAAACCTATGTCTAACACAAATATTTACTCATTTCATTTTGCTCCCACCAGGTTTCTTTGTATAAGATATTTATCTTTCTTGTGCTAAATTATATTTCCTTAAATTATTGATGTTGACTTTTGCAGAATATAGCTAGCAGGCACCAGTCTTCTTTTATTTGATAAAGGATTTAGTATAACCAGTGTGAGAGCTCAATAAATATACCTTCTTACCTCTTTTGCAAGGTTAGAATGTCTGCTATACCACCCATCTGAAGAAATGCTGAAAAATACCTAGAAGACAGAGGGAATTGATATGGTTTGGGGTTTCTAGGAGCCCCAAAATATCAGGGTACAGGGGAGGGGTCTGCCTGGAATGAATTCACACACACCTTTTTACAGTCAAGGGACAGTTTTTGTAATGTCAACAGGAGCGAGTAAGATTCTTAATGAGGTGAGACTGATGTTTTTATATAAAAAAGACAGTGAAAAGATTGTTGAGTCAATTAAGTGATCTAGGTGGACTGGGGTGTGCCAGATCTTGGGCAGAGGTGCCAGTGATCTGGGTTGCTGAGATGTATGGGGCTGGTTTGCTTTCAAAGACATGGTCTTTTTGTTTTAGAGGTTCAGGTCCTATCACCCCATCAAAATCATAATAGGAAAATAGCACAGTGCTTCCTGTTAGTCAGCTCCAGTCAAATTAACTTAAGAGGGTACTAATATCAAAATGATTAATTTTGTTAATTCATTTAAATGAACCTAATTAATTTATGAAGAAGAATTAATTGCTTACCTGTTAATGAAAATAAACAATGTCCAAAGAAAAGTTCATGTTGGGGCAGAGAAAAAATTTCAGTTGTCTCTGCTACTCTTAAGAAGCTACTATGAATTAGAGGGTATTCAGTTCTTAGTGACCAACCATGACTGCATTACAGTTTTTCAAATTAGAAGGCTGAAAAGAGAAAAATAGAAAGGAAGAAAGATGGAAGGGCAAAACAAGTCAATTTCTTGGTCTTCTGATCTACTTAATACCAAAGACAGAAAAAAAAAACCCCATTAATGGTGGGACATTCAAATGTTTCACCCAAAGATTTGATAATGAGATGCATGATTCAGACAATTTTTTTCTTATTTGACTCCTGGAATGAATTGTCTCGGGTTCATTTGACTATGGATAAAATTGAGGGTGTTGCTTTATCTCACATGCTATCTAGTGAGAAACAACCAGTCTGCATAACCCACTTGCATAAAGTTTTCCTTCTGGATCACAAAGAAAAATTTATTTTTTGTTTTTTCTTTAGTAGCACTCTGCCTTTAATGGGTGCCTAGTTTGTTTGCAGTCCTTTACTACCAAAAAATGTTGCTATACATGTTTTGGTGTATTTCTTTCTGTCTTTGACCTCCTTGGAGTCTGTCTAGTCATGGGACCTCTGGCTTAAAGGAAATGAGTGTTTTAAGACACATGTCCCATAACTCTAAATTGCTTTCTGGAAAGGATGAATCAATACTCAGTTTCACTAGTATTGTATTAATATGCCATTCTTTCTATAATCCCTCCAAATACCAAAGAAGCAGATTTTCTCAGGAGAAGCTCTCCTTGTCCTGTTCTCTCTTCCCCCTACAATGTCTGGCAAAGCTGCTGGTGGCAGTATTTGTACCTTTGTACAAGAGTCAATATTTGTAATCCATAAATTGGGCAACATTTTTTTTTACCTTTTTTTTTTTAAATTGGGACAGGGTCTCCTCTTTAAACTTTCCTTCTAATACTAAGAAAGTATTTTCTAAGAGAAATCCCTCTAAACCATACTAATCAAGTAAATTATTAGGTCAGCCAATATACCAAGTGCTCCAAGAACCATGTCCAGTAATTCAGACCCTTCTATAAACATGGCAAAAGTTTATAGGGTGAGAGGAATTGTGCTAACATCACTCTTTGGGCTTAGTGCAATGTTGATAATAACGTTGTGGATTATACAGATCAGTTAATTCTCCACTTAAAGAACTTGAAATTCAAGATTTTTGTTATTTGAAAATGTGTTGATTTTCTGATTTCTCATGGCTGCTCTTATTTCAACCAATGTTTGGGTCAACTTTGTTTTTTTCCACTTGGACTTGGGAACTGGATAAGTAGTTGATTATGTTTTTCAGCTGAAGCAGCTCAGATTACTTTCATTTTTTGTGTCAACCACTTGATGTCAGCATATCCACAGGACCTGGTATTAAACATAAACTAGAACATAATATGTAAAATTTAGGTTTATTGAGTCTTATTTTCTATTTACTCAGCAAGGTCGAGTATAGCGGGTTCTCTACATGTGGGTTGGGGGAGAACTAGACAGTGTCTTTAAAATCATATATATACTAGCCATTTCATTAAATGACTCATTCTGATAAATAAACTAACATCATCTAAGTTTCTTTTTAAAAATAATAATAGCTAACATTTATTAAGCACTTTAAGAGTTTTATAACTATTTCATCTCATCCCCACAATCACCTTGGGAGGTAGGGGCTACTATTATCTCCATTTTATAGATGAGGAAACTGAGACTGAAACAGATTAAATGACTTGCCCAGGATCATATAGTTGGTAAGTGTCTGAAGCAGGATTTGAACTAAGGTCTTCCTGACTCCAGGTTCAGTGTTCTAATCTACTATACTACTTAACTTCCCTTCCAACTCTAAATATTGGTAATGTCTTGAACATGTTCAGGTATCTCTAGGCTCACTATTCCGGAGGCAGTTAAGGTAAAGAGAATGGCAGAGGGTCTCATCCATCTAGCAACTATGTGACTAATCAAAAGGGCTCCTGTAGATTGCAACCAGGTTCCAGTATGTTCCAAAGTCTTTCCAAGACCCTTCCAGTACAAGTCACCTCAGCTCTTCAGGAAGCAGGCTTCCCAATCCCTTCCACATAGGGGAATTGTTTTGGTGGCACTCTGGGCACTCAGGGAATCCAGAAGGACTGGTCAGTCCCTCATCAAAAAATAAATGAATTAATTTTTTTACCACATTTAAAAGATATTTTTATATATTATATTATACATTATATAATATATTAAAATTATATTTCTACTATATTTTTTATAGTATATTATAATTTTTACTATATTTTCAAATATATGTTTGAAATACAGATTCAAACAATACTTACATAGTCACTTTTTACTATTAAGAAATACTCAAATAGTTCCAGTGACTCCTTATCCAGAGGATGAAATAAAAACTGCCCTCTTTGGAGCCCTATAAAATGCAGGCTTCAACCTATCTTTCCAAGTTTATTGAATATTACTCACCATCATATACTCTATTTTTCAACCAAACTGGGCTACATCCTGTTCATTGTACACAACATTTATCTCTGAGTGGAATAGGTTTAGTGAAGATTTCTCAGATTGTAATTCTTCTCCCAGGGGTGAGGTAAGACCGAGAGGCTCAAGGTTACAATTATTTTTAGAGTGGAATAATTCTATATAAGGATATAAAACTGTGTAGTACATTAGGGTCTCAATGATTGGATGAAACTTACATAATTCTTCGATGTCTTCATTTCAAAAGGGATTGGCTAGATTTCACTCTAGAATGTAAGATCCTATTCTCAGCTAATGAGGAGAATGGTCAGTGGGGAGCGAGGACTTGCATTAGAGTCTATATATATCATTGCTTCTCCTTTATCTTTGTCTTTTCCTGCTCCAGGTGAACTGGCACAGGAACTGCCCCACTTCTCGAGAATTGAATAAATAAACTTTCCGTCATCATTTTGAGAGGCCTCTGAGTGATTAATTAAGTCCGAGCCATCCCACACATCTCCTACCTTCGTTCCTTCACATGTACCCCCTACCTGAATTGAACCCTCACCTCACTTCCACTTCACTCTAGTTTCCTTCAAAACTCAGCTTAAATGGAACCTTCTGCAGAACGTCTTTCTTAGTTCGCATGGCTGCCGGAGCCCTCCTCTCTAAGATCACCTCCCGGTTATCGTGTAGGTATTTGAGTATTTACACGTGCTCTTTCTCACGACAATGGAAACTCCTTGAGGATAGGGATGCTTTTACTTTACTTTGTAAAGAAAATTGGTAAAAAGAAAGTTGGATGATTGATCTTTGTGCAGGTATTCCTTCCACATTGCCTCCCTCCGCAATCTGCAAAATCTGTGTAAAATTTTTTGCTCCTCCCTTCCTATGAAAGAAGTCTGAATTTTTTCTTTTTGTTTAAGGGGTGTTTACTGTATAATTGTAAAATTTGGGTTAAGCATTTATTTGGTCATAGGCTATATTATACAATACTCTACATGTATTTTATGCATTTCTGAGTTTCTAAACTTTTTCTGTGTCATCTGCTGGCCTTTGCGTGTCATCTGCTGACCTTTGCATGTCATTTACATTCCCCCAACATCCTCATTTAATTTCTTATGTCAACCCATGGTATAACAAGACTGTGATGGGGAAAATCACGACATAGAAGGGATAACTCTATATGTTGTTTCATCAATAGGATTCTATCTTTAAGGATAGAATTGTTTCATTTTTGTCTTAATTTCCCAAATACGTAGTATAATGCCTAACACTAAATTAATATTAGCAAATGCTTATTGAATTGAATTAATCATGTATTTTAGAAACCAGCAGATATTAATTCTTTGGGAGAGTCTGCCAAAAGGGATCCTTATCCTTGAAAGTAGGCAATTGAGTGGAAAAGTGGATAGAGCACCAGGTCTGTGATCAGGGGGACTCATCTTCTGGAGTTCAAATGTGGCCTCACACACTTACTAGGTATATGATTCTGGGCAAATCACTTCACCCTATTTGCCTTGGTTTCCTCATCTGTAAAATGAGCTGGAGAAGGACATGACAAACCAGTATCTTTGCCAAGAAAAACCCAATTGGTATCATGAAGAGTCAGATACGATGGAAAACAATTGAACGACAACATTGACAGCATCCTTGGAGAGATTCCATTGGTCTAATAGAAAGAGCAATGGATCAGGGGTCAAGAGATTCAAGCACTACTCCAAGCTCTGGTCCTGACTAGCTGTGTGACTGTGGGCAAGTCATTTCACTCATCTCTTTGGGTCTCCATTTCTTCATCTGTAGTTTGGGAGGGTTGGGCTAAATTATGTCTAAGGTCCTTTGCAACTCTAAAATATAATTTTTATATCATCATCAATACCTTGTTCTACAAATAGGAAGTTTCTCTGTCTAAAGCACTGAAGACAGATTATTGTTGGTCATTTTGGGGGACTTCTGGGAAGAAGATACCAAAAATTTCTTCTGAAAGTCATTCAATTACATAAACAATTATTGCATACTTACTATATTGAAGGCATTGAAGATAAAAAGAGGAAAAAAAATGACCTATCCTCGGATTCACAAAGTTTACATTTTGTTGGTGGGATGTAAGAAATACATAGAAAAATTTAGAATTTGATAGAAGCAGGAGAATTAGACTTATATCTCTCCAACTTCCAACTTCCAACTCTAAACTAATATTGGTCTATCTATCCTCAATGGAGGCAGAGAACAACAGCTCATCCTATTAATAATAGCTAGCATTCATGTAGCACTTTAAGAACAGCAAAGCCCTTTATAAATATCGGATTTTATTCTCACAACATTCCTGAGAGGTGATGGCTTTCATCCCCATTTTAAAGATGAGGAAACTGAAGCAGATAGCAGTTAAATGATTTGCCCAAGGTTACACACTAGTGAGTGTCTGAGGCCAGATTTGAACTCAGTCTTGTCTTCTGACTCCAAGTCCAACGTCTATCCGCTGTACCACTAAGCTCTCTTCGCTTCATAATCTGCGAAGCAAATGTTTTGTTGTTGAACTATGAATCTTATCTTATGGCTAAACAGTCCCATTTCCTTTTATATTTCCATGTGGATCTTATTCTCTAACTCTCTAACCATCATAATCATGCCCCTCTAAACTCTTGGAAGATTTTCATTCTTAAAATCTGTCCATGGAGAATGACTGAAGAAGTTGTGGTATATGATTGGATGGAATACTATTTTACTATAAGAAATGATGAGCAAGATGGTTTCAGAAAAACCTGGGAAGACTTACAGGAACTGATGCAAAGTAAAGTGAGCAGAACCAGGAGAACATTGTACACAGTAACAGCAATATTGGAGTGATAGTCAGCTGTGAAAGACTTGGCTACTCTGATCAAGACAAGGATCCAAGACAATTCCGAAGGACCCATGATGACAAATACAATCCATCTCCAGAGAGAGACCTGATGAACTCTGAGTTCAGATTGAAGCATACTTGTTTCACTTTATTTTGTGTGTGTGTGTGTGTGTGTGTGTGTGTGTGTTCCTTAGGCAACATAGCTGATATTGAAATATGTTTTGCATGACTTCATATGTGTAATCAATATCATATTGCTTGCCTTCTCAAAGAGTGAGAGGAGCAGGTGGGAGGGAGAACTTTGGGGATTCAAAAAATTTTTAAATGAATGTTAAAATTAGAAAAACTATATGTTATTGGGAAACAATGAAATAAAACATATTAAAAATAAAAGGATTAGACTGGGTAAAAAAATCTGCTTAAAATACTCCAGTGAAGATGTGAATAGATTTGAGTATGTCAGAAAGATAATTTCAGAATTTCTCCAGTGCATCACTATAACACTTTGATTTTAAAAATAATGTGCTGCAGTCACCGCTTGGATTGTGAACAAAATACCACAGAGAAAACAAATACCATAATCTTCCATTCAAGTTGGGTCTTCAGCTACACATCCCTTTCCTTCAGCATATCCAGCTCTTGCACACATACATGGGTGCTCAAACTCTGAGTATAATATGATAAATGATGTATTAAATATAATAAATGAACTTATCTACCGAGGCTCCTCTTATGTTTCTCTTCTCTGTGCCTCACTTTCCCATAGATGACATTCAGTCCCAAGATAGGGATGAACATTATGGCCACCAGATAATATTAACAAGAAGGTACTTTATTATATTATATTATATTATACAGAACCTATGATGTGCCAGGCTTCACAATTATTATCTCATTTGGTCCTTACAACAACCCAGTCCATTTTACAGATAAGGAAACTGAGGCAAGCAGCGATCAAGTAACTTGCCCAAGTTCACATAGCTAATAATTGTCTGAAGCTGGATTTGAACTTTTTTTCTTCCTGATTCCAGACCCTCTCCACTGTGCCACCTAGCTGCAAAAGGTGGTTGTTTTTTCTGGTTCTTCTTCTCTTCCTCCTCCTCTTCCTCCTCTTCTTCCTCCTCCCCTTCCTCCTCCTCTTCCTTCTTTTTCTCTTCCTTTTCTTCCTCCTCCTCTTCCTCCTCCTCTTTCTTCTTCCTCTTCTTCCTCTTCCTCTCCTTGTTCTTCTTCTCCTTGTTCTCCTCCTTGTTCTCCTCCTTCTTCTCTTTCTCTTTCTCCTTCTTCTTCTCCTTCTTCTCCTTCTGCTTCCTCTCCTTCTTCTTCTTCTTCTTCGCCTTCTCCTTGGTCTCTCCTTCTTCTTCTTCTTTTCTTCTTCTTTTTCTTCTTCTTCTCTTCTTCTTCTTCTCCTTCTTCCTCTTCTTCTTCTTCTTCTTCTTCTTCTTCTTCTTCTTCTTCTTCTTCTTCTTCTTCTTCTTCTTCTTCTTCTTCTTCTTCTTCTTTCTTCTTCTCTTCCTAAATTGGTTGCTGAGGACTGCTAGGGGATGGACTCCTTGGATGCTGGAACATCCAAAGAGTTTGTTTCATAAGCACCAACTTGAGTTGGAAGTTTTGTACCTAGGGTCTTCTGTAAATTCCCATGGTTGTCATTCACAACTCCCAGGAGCCATATGCATCTTGCTCTTTCCCCTTCCCCCCGCCCATCCTCATTAAATTATGGTAGAGTTTCCTGCTTAGATATTGTTTCTGCAGGAAGATTTCCAACAGTTACTAAAGGCAGCAGTAACATTTTTGGTAAATTAATATATCTCTGATGGTTCTGACTCCAGGAATAAAAATGGCACCCCACCTCCTCCCTATGCCTTTTTGGTTTTTGTGTCTTTTGTCCATGCCCTCCTGTAAATCTTCTGCAGGAGGTCAAGCCAATGTCCTTCAAACATACCTTTTGTCATTTTGTGGATGTCTGTGAAGACTTGGGCTGCCCATAGATTATCTCTCACTCTTACCAAATGACTGGCCCACCTTCTTCTCCATTCATGCAAGCCTTGATGACATCCTTTGTACTGTTTATGAGATGTAATCCTTTTTTAAAAATTTATATTATATTTTTTCTAATTACATATACAATTTTTAACATTTTTTTTTAATTTTGGAGTTCTAAATTCTCTTTCCCTCCCCTCCCTCCTCCTTGAAAAGACAAATAGTTTGATCTAGATTATACATGTGCAGTCATGCAAAATAAATTTCCATATTAGCCATTTTGCAAAAGAAAACACAGACCAAAAAACACCAAGAAAAATAAAGTTTGAAACTTCTTTCTTCCTGATTCCAGACCCAGAACTTTATCTACTCTGCCACCCATCTGCAAAAGATGATTGCTTTCTTCTTTCAACTATTCACAGAGATTGTTGCTTGTCATTCATTCTTGAAGAGAGTCATGACATCAGGGAGGTGATGCCTCCCTGCAATTCACAAGCAAGTGAATTGGATTTAAGTGAAAGAGGGCTGTGCAGAGTCACCCAGACTCACTTTCTCCTCTGCAACTATCTGGGTTCAACGGAATATTCAACAGGATGACTGAAGAAGCCCCCCAGTCCTTATTAGGATTTTTTTGAGGAAGGTAGGGTAGATCCTCATTTAGTAGATGAATAATCTGAGACTTTTGACCCAAAGTGACTTATGAGCTTCATGTTGAAAAAGTCTTACTATGAAAAACCGGGGAGACATGGGCACATTAAAAAAAATATTTAGTCCTCTTTCAGAATAAGTGTAGAGTCAACCTTCCTTTGCCAACGATTTCTTCATAGCATTCTCGGAAATGGAATTGATTATTATTGATTTTTCTCTATTGCCTTGTTTACATAGGAGTTGTGCCTCTAATAACCTTGTTTGAGATCTTTGTACTAGAACTTTTAAACTTTGCTTAAAAAATTGTGTAAAAGGCAAACTATGCACAAAACCTGGGAAAATAAGTTAGGGGATCTATTTTTCATCATAACTTCTTCATAAATTGGTTGCTGAGGACTTCCTCAAAAAATTACAATTCAGCATTTATTAAAAGACTTACACTGTCAGTCACTGTGCAAAGTACTTTACAAATGTCGTCTCACTTGATCTTTGCAACATCTCTGGGAGGTGGGTACTGTTGTAATTATCTTTAATTTTCAATTGAAGAAGCTGGTGTAGATAGAGGTTAAGTGACTTGCCCAAGGTCATACTGCTAGGGCTAGTGTTTCGTTGTTTTTCAGTCACGTGTGACTCTTCATGATTCCTTTTGGGGTTTTCTCGGCAAAGATGCTGGGGTGGTTTGCTATTTTCTTCTCCAGCTCAGTTCATAGATGAGGAAAACTGAGGTAAATAAGGTTAACCCTAGGGTCACACAGCTGGTAAGTGTCTGAGGTCAAATTTGACTCTATCAACTGCACCATCTAGCTGCCTCAGCCAAAAAACTCTTAATTGCTGAATCTTAATCCCAATTCTCCTTGACCTCTCTCTATCATTCGATAGTATTGATCAACCTCGCCTTCTGTAGGCTTACTTTCTCCTTTTTGGATTGCTGAAAATAATGTTTCATGCAAACACTTAACAAATATTCTCATACTTGCACATTCAAAAACCTTGGGAAAACAATATTCTAATCTTCCAAATGAGCTTCAGTGGGTTTTGAATACATTTTTTTACAAATATAAAAACAAAATATCTTTTAATTAGTTTGAAAGAAGTCAATTGACATCAGAGAAGATGGAAATCGACTACATTTCAACAAAATCTTTTATACAAATGTTGGATGTGATTGAAAAATGAACACCATAATTTAGTAAAGGTAATCAATGATGCATTTCTTAGATCTAGGAATCTTTGTAAGGTATCTTTTTCAGCTGATAGATGTTAAAACTATGAATCAAAATGAACTAAATTTATAACCAGACTTTGAAATGGTTATATCAACAAATGTCATATGAAGATTTTCAAAAATAATGAAACGTGGTCAAAAACTTGTTTTCATTGAATGTATCTTTATTGATAATTTTTAAGTGATAGCAAAAAGTTTTACCTCTCATAAGTAAAATAATATTTTCAAAATATAGAATTTTTATATTACTTAAAACTTTTATATATTACATAATATATAATTATTAATATAATAGGAATGCATATGATTTACAAATAAGCATATACATACACATTTGGGTACACACTCAAAAATGTTTACTGAAAGTAGTTTTTAGTAAAAAATAGTTTAGAGAATTCTTTTAGTTAAACTAAAAGTTTTGAGGCCAGAGTCAGGATTTTTATAGCTGTAAAAAACTGTGAACAGTTAGAGGAAGAATTTGAAACAAATGAAATGTGAAAACTCATGAAACAGCCTGGAGCAAGCTAGCCTTGGAGTGAGGAAGACCTGGGTTGAAGTCCTATCTTGGGTGTATGACCCTGGAGAAAACAGTTAGCCTTTCAATGCTTTAGGCAACTGTCTAAGAATCTGTTTGACCTTCAACCATAACAGGAACTTTCTCAACTTTGAGTTTCCTATTCCATTGAAATCTGAAGTCTTATTCCTATTTTTGGTCTCCTTAAAACAGAACAAAATGGAGATATGCATCAACACTTGAGGATCTTTGAGTTTTTCATTCTATTTCTATACCAACCAATGGACCTTTGGCATTTCCTCTGGAATGTGAAGTTTTGTTGTTCAGTCATTTCTTATTCCATTAAAAAATATTTATTTTTATGGTCTGGAGCATTCTCATGATAGCTAAGGATTGGTTATTGTCACCCTACGTTTTAGAGCTTGGTCTAGCAAGGTCACTCAGGGTCTAGAGTAAGGGTCAGGTCATCCCTGGCTCTTTCTACTGGATCTTGCTATCAGATCATTTGCTTGGAGAGTATGACTTGTGATTTTCTTAATGTTTAGCTTCTTTAAGATCCTTAGGAATTTTTTGTAGAGTTTACTCTGGGTAAAACTGTTTAGTAGAAGTTTGCCTTAAGTTTTAGCATTTATTTTCTTTGTTCTTTTCTCTCTTTCAATCTCTTCCACAAAGCATTCTTTTATCCAAGACCAGATCTTACTATCCTGGGGTTCTCAGTCTGTCTCTCTCTTAGCTCTCCTTTGTATTAAAACATCTTACTTCCCCTCCTCAGTGCCTCCATGTTGTCTTTCATCATCCAACACTTGTAACTGGCATGTTCTTCTTACTCTCTCTATCAACTTTCACCTGTTCTGTGTTTTAGTTTTTTCGAAGCCAGGAACTCAGTGCTTTCCAAGATGTCAGCTAACCAATTCTATAGCTTTGTCTAGATCTGTAACTAGGGGTTCTTGTGTTAAGGACAAAAATCACTTGATTGGAGGGTATGGACAGGGGCCCAGAAGACTATTAAATCACTGGTTTAGCACTTGGTACTGGGGCAGCCTATCCCTGAAATCAGGGCTCTTAACTTTTTTGGTGTCATGGATCCCTTGATAGTCTGGTGAAATCTGTTGATTCCTTCTCAGAATAATGCTTTAAAATAAAATACAAAGGAATTAACAAAGGAAACCAGTTATAAAAAATTTTAAATCAAGTTAATGCATCCAAGGTTAAGAACCTCTGCATTTGATAATTCATCATGAGATACACAGGGTATTAGGACAGGGAAAAAGATGAGCTCTGGGAGAAGGGATTCATGATGACAGAATCATGGGGGTGGGCATTCTATGTGGGGTAGCTGTCACCATAGGAAGGGAGTTTACCTCCACCCTAGGCATCAGCATCTTGGGCAAAATCCTAGACTTAACATAGTAATTTCAATTCTGTACTCATTTAAATAATGTATAGATTGGATAATCTGTCAGTTTCCTCCCAGAGAGTTCTATGGTTCTAATCCTGTGAAATTAATCCATAGTAATATGAATGGCGTTCCCTTTGGTAACACACATGAGGGTTAAAAGTGGCCTTCTAAAGATATTTTCCCTGACTTTTGCATAGTGGGAATTGCAGGCTAGATTATATAACAAATGGTACCAAAGAGACAAAGTGCTTAGGGGCTGGTTGAGGTCTCTAAGGCCTAATCACGTCGTATAATGTCAATAGAGCTTGCTTTGTTGAAACACAGACTAACTCTCACCTACAGTTTTATGATAGGTCAGAAACTGTTATTGTTATGGTTAGAATGGATAAAATAATGCTGATAATCAACCAACACCATAATCACCCTGGATAGCTTGGTTGGGATCACTGTCCCATCTGGGGATATCCAGGCCCAGGAGGAAGTTCCTATTCGACTCATTAATTAATTAATGTGTTTAATATTTTTATTTGAAGTTTTGAGTTCCAAATTCTATCCTTCCCCTTCTCCCTTATAGTAGGTTTTTTTTAAACAAATGTTTGTTGCCTGTATTTGATTTCCCCTAATTACCTAACAGTTTGAGATATGTCAATTAAAGGTCTGAGGCTTTAGGATTTTCTACAACTGCTCTGGTGTGCCTGGAATAGCAATAGGTATTACATGTGTCCTCAAGTGGTACTAGCTGGCCTGATGCTGACTGACAGCTACCTCCACTAGAAACATTGGTCTAAAGTGGGAGGGAGAGTGGGGTCTTCTTCCTATATTTTATGTGTCTGTAACAATGAAATTCCTTCATGCAACCTTACCCTAAGGGGCAGCTAGGAAACCAGTTATATTGAAATACAATTATTAAAGAAGATTAAACCAAGTTAATGCATGTAAGATTAAGAAAGTAGATAGAGTGCCAGGTCTGAAGTCAGGGAGACTCATCTTCCCAAGTTCAGATCTGACCTCACTTACCTACAAGTTGTGTGACCCTGAAAAAGTCACTTATTACTATTTACCTCAGTTTCCTCATCTGTAAAATGAACTAGAGAAGGAAAGGGCAAACCACTTCAGTATCTTTGCCAAGAAAACCCCAAAGGGTGTCACAAAGAATCAGATATAATTGAAATGACAAAACAACAAAATCACCTACGCTACAGGGACTTCATACACGGTTGATTAAATAAAACACTGCTAAGTAAAGAAAAAGACTGTGCTAATGCAAAATTTTAAAATTTTATTTTTAAATGGCACTTCTTATGAAACAGTAGGGACAGTCAGATACTCTAGATTTCTACTGAAATATGATGGGATTTCCAGAAGAAAATCTATCCAAGATGGGAAGGGCAAGGTGAGAATGAGCAGTCTAGACAGGAATTTTTCCACTTCAAACCAAATAAGAGAAAACCAATGTTAACAACAGATAAAACGGCAAATTAAAGAAAAATCTGAAGTGGAATCAGAGTAATGCTATTGCTCTGAGAGGGTATGAAGTGGTCCTGAATCTTCCCTTTTCACACCTGGATTTTCACACTAAATCATGGATTCAAACCACATAGAAAGAGCATAAAATATACCCCCAAAGGCTACTAGAAGATCACTCGAGTAGAATTCTTTTTAATAAGAATGTTCTGTAGTAACTGGAACTAACCTATAGGGAAAGCCCTTGGCCAGATGAGAATGATTTGAATGGAAGCTGACCGCTGCTGCAGAAACCTCAGCCAGTTCTACAGGACTTTCTTTGTTCTCATGGATTTTTTTATCCATCCAAGGAAGGCAGTGACTTTAGTGTAGATTCCAAATTTTCCCTTCCTGGCACACCCTTCTCCCCAGCTGACAATTCCAGTGACAAAATAAGTGTCCTTAAACTTGGTCACATGTGGGCCACCACTGTCTCCCTCACAGGCATCTTCAGGTTTGTTTTCATAGCCAGCACAGAACATGTTGGAGGTGATGGTGAAGGTACTGGACAACTTGCACGTGTTTCGATCGACATAGGGGACCGTGAGCATCTTGAGTACAGTGGAAACGCGACCTTTCTCATGGATGCGCCCAAAGCCACTGATGATGCCTGTTTTCTGGTTCATCAACACGTCCTCAGCCCAGTCCTTTTCTGGCAAACACGCAGGAGCTACGTTCCTTCGGAACCGAATGGGTTTCTTTAGCTTGATGAGGGCAATGTCGTTGTCATAGGTTTCTCTGATGAATCCTTTGTGGGTCAAGATCTTCTCCACCTCATGGGCCTCCTCATTGCCATCCTCGACCTCAGTGTTCCGTTCACCTAGGAGGGGATGGTTAAGTGTCCATAAGGCCTGTATTAGTTTATTTTCATTTAGGAGGCTTTTGTCATCATGCTCTTTTTACTCCCTAATAATAGTGATGGGAATAGTAGCAGACATTTAGTTAGTGCTCCTTTCATATATATTATCACATACACTACAAGCTCCATGAGAGCAGGAGCTGTATCTTAGCTAACTGAACTTGGTATCTCTCTCAGGGACCAGCAAAACAGATGGCAGACATTGATTACGCATTTGTAGAATTGAATTCAGTAGAGCAAGGTTGTGAGGTAGGTAATCACAAGGGTGCAGATTTTTATAGCACTTTTCTCACAGAGAGTCTATGGAGGAGATAATAAAGATATCATTACTCCTATGTTACAGATAAGGAAACTGAGGCACACAGAGGCTTATGGTCACATAGCTTATAGGTGTTAGACAAAAGATTCAAACTCTAGTTTCCCGACTTCATGTCCAGCACTTATTTTATAGATGGGGAAAGTGGGTCTCAAAGAGTCTAGGGGACTTGCTTAAAGTCATATGACTAAAGAGATGAAAAGGGAGACTCAGACTCAAGTTTTTCCACTTGTGCTTATTTGTATGATGCCAGGATAGAGACTAGAGTGAAGTCCTGTCTTTGCGATGCATGCATCCTTTTCCTTTCTGGGACTTAGAATCCTCATCTGGAAAACGAAATACATGTCTGACTCTTCGTGCTACAATTTGAGGTTTCCTTGGCAAAGATACTAGGGTAACTTGCCATTTCCTTCTCCAGCTCATTTTATAGATGAGGAAACTGAGGCAAACAGGGTTAAGTGACTTGTCCAGGGTCACATAGTAAGTGTCTGAGACTGGATTTGAACTCAGGGAGATGACTCTTCCTGACTTCAGGCCTGGTAAAGTATCCACTGTGCCACCTAGTTGCTCCCAATGTTATAGCAGATGATCCTTAAGGTTCTTGCCACCTTGTATTTCTTTTGTATCCCTTATAATGCAGGGTATATGGTACTTAGGAAGTGCTCACTGATAGATTCACCTAAGTAGCTACTTGGTGTAGAGCTAGAGCTGAGTTTGAATCTTGCCTCAGACACTTAAGAGCTGTGTGATTCTAAGCTGGCCCTTTTTTCTTTAACTAAGCAGGTCTTCTTAACTTGAGTGTCAATTTTTCATCTATAAAATGATAGTAATTACAGCATCTACCTCATGGGGCCAAAGAGGTAACATGTAAAGGGGCTTTGCACACATTAAAGTGGGGGATAAGTATTTATAGAGCACCTACTGTGTACCAGGCACTAAAAAAGTTAAGTACTTAAAGTTTATTTTAGTAAAAGTGCTATATAAATGTTAGTTATTTTAATTGTTATTCATGCTAGCTATTGTTGTTACGTTACTATTATCTACAGAGATACCATATTGCCTGATGCCACTGAAGAAGGCCATTTTATCTAAACAGCTAGCAACGAACCAGACGTGAGGTTCATTTCTGTAATTTTTGCTCCTGGGGGGGCTGAAACGGGTGGATCACTTGAGTTTGGGAATTCTGAGAAACAGAAGACTAAAGGGGTCTGTACAAAGTCCTGCACTAGTATGAGGAATCTTCAGGAATGTCAGTCAACATATATTAATCGCCTACTGTTTGCTAGGCACTATGTTAAGCACTGGGCATGCAAAAAAAGCCAATAGACAGTCTCTGTTCTCAAACAGCTCAGGACCTACAGGAACAAACTGTCCCAGGTCAGAAAAAAGGAGCAGGTCAAAGTTTCCATGCCAGCCAATATTGGAAATGAGCCACAGGTGGCTGTTGTACATCAAGCCTGAGTGAGATGGGGACCCAGTCTCAAACTCTACCCCCAAAAAACTCAAAACAAACAAAACAAACAAAAAACAAGTAGCCACCAAAGATGAACCTCAAACCTCTGCCAATTCTTGAAGACTTAAGAAGAGCTGTATAGTTTGCAGATTATCCAACCCCTTCTCCAGCCTCCTTCTATCCCCTGGTGCTGGCCATTCAATTTCCCTTTGCCCAGAAACTAAGCAGGAATTGGTCACCTTGCCTTAGAGCTAGAGGTGTGGTAGTATTTAATAAGGATCTGCTCATTCATTGATCACAGAGTAAAAGAGTACAATATTTGAAAAACGAGGCAGACTGGTATAATGAACAAGGGACTCAGAATCAGATGATTGTGTTTTAAGGACGAACTCCAAGGCTTTTTAGTTGTGCCCCTGTGGGCAAGTCCCTAAGTTTCCGTTTCCTTATCTGTAAAGTGTGAATAAGGACTAATTGCATAATTCTCAGGCTTAGTAGGAAAGTATTTCATGAGGCTCCACTCATTTCCCTTAGTCTAGACCCATGATTTCATCCATATGGAGAAATCCCAGGATGGGGAAGTCATCTGACACTTCTCGTTTTAGAGAAGTGCCTGGTGCCACTGGGAGTCAAATGGTGTGTTCAGAGTCACATACCTACTGATCATCCTCCTGACTTTGAGGATCCCGTTATGTAGCACTGACTCCGGGAAACTATGAAACACTCCATGTAAGTAAGCTGTTCTAACTGAAAGAAAGCGAATTGCTTTGGATTTAGCTTCAAATATGGAGACACACTTGTGAAGTGATGTTGAATATTTATGAGAGAGAGACAGAGAGAGAGAGAGAGAGAGAGACAGAGAGAGAGAGACAGAGAGACAGATAGAGACAGACAGAGAGACAAGAAGGAGGAGGGAGGAGGAGGAGGGAGGAGGAGAAGAAAGAGGAGGAGAAGGAATGAAAGAATCACAGAGAAAGACAGAGATAGTTACAGAAAGAGAGATAAAAAGAGAGACAGAGACAGAGAGAGTGAAAGCTCAAGTGAGCTAGCACGTGGGTCGCACTATGGTTTTGGTGGCTGAATTTCTAGATTCCAACTACGAGTAGCACAAGAGATCCCAAAGTTCTTTGCTGGATCACTCATGTTTTCATCTGAAGAGCTCTTTCTGATCTGTGGTTTTGTTTTTAAAGAATCACATTATAGGAATAGCTACTATATGTATGTACAGGCCTCAGTGCATATATACATGCAAATATACATATATATATAGATACACACATGTGGACATGGGTCCATGTTTGTTTTTGATGGATAGTGTGGGGAACATCTAACTCCATCAGTTACAGATCAGCAAATTCTATGTAACTTATTGTCTCAGACATGAGAGGTTTCGTGACATAAGTAGCATGTATCAAATGTCAATCTTCTATCCACTATGCATTCAATCTCCTATACTAACATGTATTTGATTATTTTTTCATATAGGAAGATAGTTCTTTGGAATCGTGCAGATATGAGAGCCAACAAGGAAAATAATATTCAGGAAAAAGATACAAGAGTTGGTCACAGAAAGCAATTTCTAATTCCCTTTACTTTTCCCCTTCTCTTCCCACCATTCCCTTGCCCCATGTAAGCTCCTTGAGAGCATAATGTTATATGCATAGTAGGCACTTAATAAGTATTCAATGGGTTGGATTGGGAAGACATTCACCATGAGAGATTTATGACTGTTGCTCATACTTCGTTCAGTTGCTGAGGTGATCCACGACTGTAGTCACTTACCTACCACCACCTGAAATCTCTTCAATGGGAACATGCAGTGAGCGGCAGAAAGGACGAAGTACTCATTCAGTATGGTACCTCCACAGAAGCCTTCCTTGTTCTCATCTATGAGAAGAGCCTACAAGGAGAAGATCATGGACTTCAAAATAAATATTCAAAGAGAAGGTTGGACCTCTCTTTTTTTGAGAGGTAGAAGACTGCAGGGCATGGAAGTTTGGATGCAAATGTTGTCAGATGGGTGAATTGGTTTTCTTTAGCTGTTTTAATTTATAACAGGGGAAAACACATAGGGTGTTTTAGGGAGCATATATCCAGAGATTAAAACATATAAAAACAAAAGACATAAAATTTTATCTAAAAATTAAAATAGAATATAACTTCCTTGCAAGCAAATACCATTTCATGTTTGCCATTCATGTTAGGTATCCCTGATACCTAGCACAGAACCTGGCATATGGCAGGGACTCAATAATAAGTGTTTGTTTCCCTGATTGATCAAAGGGAAGGCTGCTGAAAGCAAAATCATCATAAAGAAAAAGAGGTGGCTCCAGTTGTGCTTTGTCTATTTGATTAGCACACCAGTTCTTAGCACGATGTCTAGCACATAGATGGTACTTAAAAAGTATTTATTATTTGATTAATTTGTATTTATAAAGTCATATGGGTTGGAGAAGTTGTGGTCCCCACACTAAACATATCACAGGGTTTTTTTGAATTAAAATTATTTTTCAATTATGAAATTATAGATAGTTTGAAACAAGTTTGGATCAAAATTAATGAGATCATATGGGATGAAGGCATTGTATTCTCCATACTGAAGAAATCAGAGGAGTTTTTTTTAACTTTAAAAAAATTCAATAAAAAAAAATCACAGATTGTTTGAAATAAGTTATGGGCAGCAGATAAATTAAGGATGCAAAAGTTTATTGATTCCTTTTGGTGGGAATTTATGGTGAAGTACTTCAAGGGTTGAAGATATGAAGAGTAGGGACTTAGTATCACGCAATGTGGTTGTTACACAGAAGTAGACAGTACTTTCAAGTAGAGGAAGTTTCTGTCTGTTGTGTAATTTTAGGGACATTAGAGAGGTTGTAATATCTGGTTCTCTCAAGTGCCACAGAGTCTAAAAGTTCAACCATAGGAGATTAATCTCTTTGTGTTTTCCTTCCTGTTGTCTGCCTTCAAAATGCAAATATTCGGGAAGGAATATTGATTCACAATTAGTGACATATCATATTTTCTTCTTTTATTTATTTTCCTCTTCATAGGAATAACATGAGGGCTCAGGTACCTTGGGGGAAAAGATGCTAAAAAAGGAAAAAGGGGAGGCAGAGGCACCAAAAACAAGTTTTAATTATCTCAGGTCTGACAAAACAGAGAAAGAGACAAAGTTTTAAATCATACTTTCTTTATCATAAGGCTAATAGCTCATTTTTGCACAGCTATCACAAGAACCCTGAGAAACAGACAGGACAAACATTATCATTCCCATTTTCAGGATGAGGAAACTGAGGTTAAAAAAGTTTTAAATGACTTGTCCCATGTCATATAGCTGGTAAGCTGGGGAAACAGGACTTGTAATCTTCTCTCTCCTCCTCTAACCTTTTACTATTACATGTGTTGGAATACTTCAACTACTATCATGGATCGATGTTAATTCTATTTGAATCAATGAATTAATGATTATTAAATGCTCTGAAAATACAAACTACTGAAGTCTTTCATTATTAGAGTCTAGCTAGCAACTTTTTAAAATTTTGAACCTAAACACCAAAAAAAGAGAAAGTTCTACAGTTACTACATGAAAAAGGGTGATATGTGAAAGTGAATCTTCTTTTCATATCATGTGGTTTTTAAAAAAAGTTTATGGTAAATTCCACGTTACTTTCAAAGTCGTCCTCTTTGTACTTTCATTTCTATTAATGTTGTAAAAAGTTGCAAAGGTCTTTTTTTGGGTATCACTTACTCTTACCCACTCTATCCTCCCCTCAGAAAAAACTTTTCCTGCCCAATTGAAAATTGAGAAGAAAAAAATCTTATAAAAAATAAGCATAGTTAAGCATAGAACTTTTTAAAAAAGATCTATTCACTCATAATCTGATTTACATATGGGACTACCTTTTCAAATACTTGATAATACTTTTTCTCCTGAAAATGGAAGTAATGTAATTCTTCAGGACTTTAAATTGGCAATGTTTTCTGATGAAAATCATAAGGCTGTCAGCATTGAACATGGGATTAAGTTGTGGGATTAAGCAACAATTGTTAACACCATTAATAAAAATTTCTATTGTGTCCTTCCTTTTTTCCTTTCCTTTCCATTAAAAACAGTTCATTCTCTGCTTGCCCTCTGCAAGGGTGAACATAGTTAATAGTATCCCCCCAAACATCATTGTCACCTAAAACTAATACAGTCTGTCATGCAAAATCACAGAACAGTAAAAACAACAAAAATTAAAACTTGCTAAATGAGTAAATTTCAGAAAGTTGAAGTCACAGTCTCCTCTCCAAGATTTTGCTCTTTCTCTTTCTGCCTGGACAGTCGCCTCTCATCATCCCTTCCAAGCTCCACCTGATGAAACTTTACACATTCTTCAAGGCCCACTTTCAATACTACCTTCTCTCTGAAGACTTTCCTTATGTCTCCATGCAGATATGATCTTGCTCTCCTCTGAACTGCTAAGGCACCTTTTGTCTTTTTCTACCTGATTGGGTTGTTGTGATGAAATCTCTTCACAAACCATCACATTATATAAATGTGCCATCATATGATAAATAGTGTGTGTGTGCATGCATGTATACATGTGTGTATACCATGTGTGCATTTGGTGTGGTGCTATCATCACCCACACCTAGCTCATTACCTTACTTTCTCTAACCTCTAGAGAAACAGGCTGTTACTTAATTGGTTAATCAAATAACCAAGTATGGAGAGAGGCATATGTTTTGGCCACCAGATGGCACTACTCTTAGGTTAAGAGACCAGTGGCTACGCTGAGTGTTCATCCTTCGTTGCCGAAGAAGACCATGCCATCAGAGAAGTAGTGATATGACTTGCACTTGACTTTGTTTTGAGTGAGGGAGGGCTGTGTATGTCACCAGCCTCACTTCTTCTCCAGGAGCCATCTGAAACATCAGATGACTGGAAATGACCCAGGATGCAATGGGAGACCTTGAGCCCTTTAGGCTACATTAAGGAGTATTCAGTACATACATTTTGACTTTCCCAAAGGCTGCAATTTCTCCCGTTTTCAACAAAAGGCATTCAGTCTTCATATTATTAACTCTCACCCTGCAAAGTTCTCGAGTTCAATAATGATCTAGAGTATGCTTTAGTATATTCTCCAAAATTATTTAAATAAGTTAATTACTCTGTGTGCTGAGCCTTGACCTTGCATTTAGCAAGCCTATCACTCCTGATCAAAAGACCTCATCCACAAGACATAGAGGGTTGAATTGTGACCAAGTGATGAAAAGAAAAATAGAAAATTTTGAGAACTGGTTAGAGTATGGAAAAGGTGGCCACATTCAGGAAAATCCAGTTTCAGTTATCTCCAGAATATCTTCTTATGTACGGGAAAAAAATTGGAAGGGCTGGGATCAATGAAATGCCAATCTGTGATTCCAGGGGACCAAGGATGAAGCATGATATCCACCTTTTGACCAAGATTCAAAGTGAAGGATAAGATATTTGTTAAATTTGAACCATGAGGGAATTTGTTTTCTTTAACTATGCATATTTGAAACAAGAATTTTCTTTTTCTTTCTCAGGGGGGTAAGAGGTGGGAGGGGAAAAATACATTTCTGTTAATTTTAAAAAATTTAATTAAAAATAAAGTAGAAGTAGTTTTTTTTTAAATGTAAACCTATTGAGGGCAAGGAACTCTCTCAATTTTGTGGTTTGTATTCTTAGCATCCATCTCAGTGCCTGAAACAGAGTTGATTCTTAATACCTATTTCATTATTATAATATATTATATTATTATATCTATTTTTAGTACTAATAATAAACAAAAACATTTATTGCCTATTGGGGTTCCTTGATGAGTGGTCCAAAAGTGATAGATAATTGATTAAACTATACTTTAAGAGACTTCCCACCAATTGTAGAGAGGCTGAGTCAGATAGGTCAGGAGGTGAAATTTCAAATACAGAAAATACCACATACTGTAATGACTTGCTAGCCCCAGACTGAGAGATATTTGGAGCTCTGATAAGGGTAAGAGGTGGTTGAACCTAGAAGCAGCTTCTTTTCTACCTATTCCTTCAGTTGTGGAGATCCCAAGGCAATCTATAGTGTTTAAAAAAAGTTAATACTTAGCTGGGACCATTTGCAAACTCAAATTTGGGAATGAAGGCTTATGGGTCTGGGAACACCCATGTTCTACCCATATACTGTCCATCAGCTCAGGTACAGTTACTGAAAGGTCAGCAGGTCCCAAAAGAGCAGATTTATCTCATCTGTGACCAAGCTAACTTATGACGTTATATTGGAGGAGTGGGAGGTGGGGCAGGAAAATTGGTTTGTCATACACCAGATGACAACACTCATGCTTATGTATGCGATATATGCTTTACATGTAAATGAATATATTTGCAGATGTTGATAAATGTGTCAATTATCATGGATTTTCTTACTTATATTTTTTATTGTTATTGTGATGTTAACTTTTATTTGCTTGTGTGCTGGTGTTACGCTTATAGAGTGGCTATTAGGGATGCACCTGACACGTGTTTATTTGTAATTCACTAATAATTATGCAAGGGTTGTGACACTGTTTCCGTTCTGAATTGTTTGGTGCGAACCACACTTTATTTTTGCCACTTACGCTTAGTTGCTTACTTACTCTGGATACACATACACCATCGCTATGTGTATCCTGCATATAATATAGTAATTTAGTTAATGAAGTAGCTGCTCCAGAGACACTTTGCATTGTGTCACGTCTAATTCATGTAATGTTAACGTGGATGTGATGCAAATGGTATTTTAGGATACTTACCCATGAAGTTGGGATAATTGTTCTTGTAGTTTTGAATGTTATTATTTATTATGATACCTTCAGTGTATACCTGCAATTAGGTGGTACAGTGGATAGAGTGCCAGGTCTAGAGTTAGGAAGACCTGAATTGAAATCCCATCTCAGATGCTTACTAGTTGTCTGATCCTGGGCAAGTCATTTAACCTCTCTTTGCCTCAGTTTCTTTATCTGTAAAATGGCGTAGTAGTTCTACTTCCCAGGGTTGTTGTAAAGATCAAATGAGATAATATCTGTGAAGCCCTTAGCATGGTGCTTGGCACATAGTAGGTGCTATTAGGGTTATGTTCAAATATTCCTTAGGAACTTTGATAGGAACTAAAATTCTTTGACTGAAGTATGGAAGGCAGCAAGCCTTTTGAATGCCTCCTGGAAGCAGACTAAGACAAATAAGTCAGTGAGGCCATTGGGAACCATGAGTATCACTTTTTTATTTTTTTACCTTGGACCAAGTTCCAGCCTACAGTTCCATTAAATTTAAGCTGCTCTGTTTAGCTTTTAAAGTCTTTGATAATCTGGCTCCAGCTTGCCTTTCCAGCCTTATTTTTACAATATTTTCCTTCCCAAACTCGATTTTCCAGTCAAATTAAGCTTCTTCCTATTCCTCATACACAGCTTCCATCTCCCATCTCCATGCTTTTGCATTGGCTGTCCCTCATGCCTGAAATGAACTCTCACCTCATCACTACTTCTTAAAATCCCTTATTTCTTTCAAAACTCTATTTAAGTGCTCCCTTCCACATCCCACTCTACCCCAACTTACCTTTATTTATTTTGTGGGTACTTGTTTGTACACATTTTATTTCTCCTGATAGAATTAGTAAGCTCCTTGAAGGAAGGGATCATCTCTTTTTTGTTTTTGTTTCCTCGGAGCCTAGCAGTTCCTGGCACACAGTAAGCACTTAATACATGCTTATTGATTAATCAATTAGTTTGACAAACTTCTTTTTTAAAAACTGCCTTGTTTTGAAGATCCAGCTTTTTGTATTCTTATGAGCCTCTTTTTCAATGACACAGTGGATACAGCACTGGGCTAGGAATCTTTCTAAGTTCAAATCCAGTCTTAGACACTTACTAGCTGTGTGACCCTGGGCAAGTCAATTAACCCTGTTTGCCCCAGTTTTCTCTTCTGTAAAATGAGCTGGAGAAGGAAATGGCAAACCCCTCTAGTACCTCTGCCAAGGAAACCTCAAATGGGGTCAGACATGACTGAAACGACTAAACAACAACAACCATATTGCATTCTAAAGACATGGTACCAATGTTAGGCTAAGGAACAAATACAGTATTATTTGCACAGATGGTTTTATTCTCTTGTCTTTCTTTCACGTGTGCCCCTGTCAGGTCCTTTGGCTAAGACAGAAAATTCTTCCATCACTGAGTTTCAGATTTAGAACTAGATGGGATTGCATAAGAAGTCATCTAGTCTAACCTTCTGATTTCATAGATAAGGAAGCTGAGGACCAAATCTGCACAAATGGAAGAGCCAGAATTTGAGTCTAGGTCCAAAATCCAGCATTTTTCTATTTCCATCATACTACCTTATTTCGCAAAGTGAAATTGAGCTAGGACAGTAGTTCTCTTTGGTTCAACACATGTCATGAGGATAAGGATAACTTAGATGACAATAAATATTGATGGAGTATTTTGACCATTGATGGTCATTTTAGTTAACTTCATGGAATTGAGAGATATCAAGTCATATTTTTTACTTAGCATCAGTACAAACCACAATTACCTGCCACGGACATTCTCCCTCGTTGCAATTTCTTCCTCCAACAACCCTTATGAAATCATTTCCACTATCTTCAGTTTCTGTGTAATTTATGAAGAAGCCATGTAAAGGATCCTTTGTGGGAGCCAGGGTCTCTGTCTCTACCTTTTCAGAGAGAACTGACCGCTTCCTTCTTTCCACTGTGTACTTTCCACATGGGTAGGGTACTGAAAGAAAAAAAAGAAAATACTTGATGTCTGAAAACGTCCCCAGATCATACAACCAATGCCGCTGTCAAAGTTGGCTTGAGAGAGTATCGCAGTGATCCTATCTATCCCTTGACTTGCAAAGGGAAATTTTCTTAGACATCTTCACAAAGGGTGCAAATTAGTTAGTTCTCAGATCTAGTTATTCTGGGGTTGGTTGTTGTTATTCAGTTTCAGTAGCATCCCACTCTTTGTGACCCATTTTGGATTTTCTTGGCAAAGATAGGGAAGTGGTTTTGCCTTTCTTTCCTTCCGATCATTTGACAGATGAGGAAACTAAGTGACTTGCCCAGGGCCACACTTGTCTTAGGCCAGATTTGAACTCAGGAAGACAAATCTTCTTGACTCCAGGCCCAGCACTCTATCTACTGCACTTAGCTGCCCATGGGGTTAATTATCCAAGTCTTCTGCTTCTCCTGTCTCCTGACTATTTTGAGGATAGTGGTAGAGAGTGGGGGTGGGAGGTATAGAGGAGTCGGGGTAGCAAGGGAGTCAATTATATACACAACTAAAAAGCAGTTTGTTAGGGGAGAAAGAAATAGAAAATGGTTTACTTTTTTACTTTTTGAAATGAGTAACAGAGAATAGAAAACTTTTTCAGTAGATACATCAAATAATGAAAATATCCTCACTACTACTACTACTACTACTACTACTGATGCCTTGCTGTGGAATGGTTCTCCAGAGGTTTGGTTAGCTAATAATAAGAGCTAGCATTTAAATAGCACTTCAAGATTTTGCAAAGTGCTGGACATATGTTGTACCATTTGAACCATTCTGTGACTTTTCTTATGGTCCCCATATTAATAGATAAGGGAACTGAGGCTAGGAATGGTTAAATGACCTGCCCAGGGGCACATAGCTACTAAGCATCTGAGCAGGAATTTGAAGTCAAGTCTTTCTGACCCCAAGTCCAGTTCTCTTACCCCTTGCACCATCTAGATGAGAAAATAAAACCAAGCACCAAGTTGGTTGTAAGACTATGATTTTTTTCAGCCATAGTGACTCTTAAGGGAGTATATAGAGAGCTGGTCCTGGAGTCCGGAAACTCATATTCCTGAGTTCAAATCCGGCGTCAGACACCTACTAGCTGTGCTACTTAGGCAAGTCATTGAATCCTGTTGGCCTCAGTTTCCTCATCTGTCAAATGAGTTGGAGAAGGAAATGGCAAACCACTTCCAGTATCTTTGCCAAGGAAATCCCAAATGGGGGAGTCCCAAATGAAATGACTGATCAAGAACAAAACCACCAGATCATAAAGAGTGCTCATAAGGACCAAGTCTCAGACCCTTGAAATACCAAAAGGCATCAGGAATATATTCTAGTCCTACGTGTCAGCGAAGAGAGGGATGGAGGAAGGAGAAGACTGGTAGAGACATAGACAAGAAGAAGAAGGAGAAGAAGGAGGATGAGGACAGCACTGAAAGGGAAAGGGACATGGAGAGAATTATGAGAAGAAATGAAATCCAGGGCATGTCCCAGATACATACCAGACTCCCCCAGATCCATACAGAAGCACTGCAATAGGGACAGGTGTTGTCACCCATTATTCAGTTCTAGGTCAAGAAAGATTTCCAGGAAGGATGTGAGCTTTAACCCTCATGTCAAAGGATATTCTATGGGACAGCCTGACTGTGTTCTTCTTCAAAAAGGTAAGGATACTGCCCAAAACAGTAATGTCATACTCAAATAGAAAGTGAATCCCTAAGCCATACATTAGGATCTTTGTCTGTTGCATATTGACTTAGAAAACCACATAAAATATTATTTATGTTCTATTGTATTTTACTTTTTTGCTTACTTATTTTATTTACTTATTTCTCAATTACATTTTAATTTGGTGTTGACTACACTTGGAAGTATTATATGGGCTGTGTGTTTGTTTGACATGTCTGGCCTAAAACAACTTCCCTTGATAAACTATCATGGATTTATATATTTTTTGGGGGGGCGAGGGCAACATTTTAATAGATGCTACCCTATTGAATATCCACAAACTCCAGACTATATAAAACAACATAATGGAGGAGATAAAAATTATGTGGGAACAGGACGTGGTTCTTACCACCCCCATCATCTTATACTAGAC